>JAJIBD010012309.1:0-70501 GCA_021461705.1 Cryptotis parvus
CGGAGCGATAGTCCAGCGGGTAGGGCGTTTGCCTTGCATGCAGCCGCCTCGCGATAGTCCAGCGGGTAGGGCGTTTGCCTTGCATGCAGCCGGCCTCTGCCGGCCTGGGTTCGATCCCCGGCATCCCATATGGTCCCCCGAGCACCGCCAGGAGTAATTCCTGAGTGCAGAGCCAGGAGTAACCCCTGAGCATTGCCGGGTGTGACCCAAAAGGCAAAAAAAAAAAAAAATGAAGGAGCCGCCTGGGCCCTGCCCACCCATGCGGGCCCAGGAGCGGAGACCACGAGGCGCCGCCAGCTCTCCTGGCCGCGACCTCGAGCGCCCTCTGCTGTCCACCCCCAGCCCCTCGCTGAGGGTCAGCGTGTCCTGTGCGCCCACCCTGAGCACTGCCCCTGGGGACGCACGCAGGAGGAGCCTGCTGCGCGCTGGCTCCCAGAAGCAACTGGGGCTCCCCTTGGTGAGTGGGGGATGGCTCGTGGATAGTAAAGGACTCGCTGCAGGAGGGACGGGAGACGCCAAAGTCCCAGAATTTGTGGAAAGCATAGCGGGGAGGGCAGTTGCCGGGTTCGATCCCGGCATCCCATAGGCTGCCCCTGAGCACCGCCAGGAGTAGCCCCTGAGCAACGCCGGGCGTGACCCCAAAGAACAAAGGTCACCAAATGTACCGAGGTGACAGAGAAGCGGTTTGGACTGTTGGCCGCGCCTCCCCCGGCAGTTTCTAAGAGGACCAAGGCAGCAAGAGTTCCGCAAACTCCGCCGTGTGCCGTCGCCGCAAATGTGCACAGGTGACATGGCCGGTGTCCCGAGGCTCCTTGGGAGCGAGCAGGGTCCAGGCGGGCGCACAGCCCTTTTCTACCCCTCAAGCTCGGCGCCCCGCCACCCTGCACCGCCCAGTCCAGGACTAACCCACCCACCCACTTCTGGTGGAGGATTCCTAGCTAAGAGGCCCCAGGGGCCCCTGCCTCCCACCCCAGTCTGTGCGGGCCGGACAGCCAGTTCCGCTGGGAGCTGGGTCAAGGTGAGCAGGGAGGTTGCGGGCCCCAGTGGCCCGAGGGAGCAGGAGCCGGTGAGTCAGCGCTGGGTGGAGGCTCTGGGCAGAGCTGCCAGGAATAGCCCGCGGCTCCCCCGGGGGCAGGCTGGGGGGCCCAGATCTCTCGCGGTCAGGCCCACTGGGGCGCGGTTCCCTTGGCACAGTGGGAGCAAGCGGGCAGAGGCGGGCCCCCGGGGGGGCGCCCCAGCCCCCAGGGACGCAGAGCCCCTTGGAAGAGAATCGTGTCGGTGACGGACTCGCAGCCTTTGTAATGTGGGGTTCCACTTCCCAAACCCCGGGGCGGTCACAGGACACGCCTGGAGCAGAAGCAGGGCTGGGTGGGTCGGCAGGAGGGCGGGGCGCGGGGCCGGTGCTGCGGAGCCCCAGCGACGCCGGGGACGCGAGGGGCCTCAGAGGGTTGGGCCCAGGGCTGGGTGCGGTCAGGTCTCCAGGACGGCCCCGGTAGATTGGGGGGGGTGCACGGCTCGGGACCCTCCACTGCAGCACCGCGGGGAAGCGCCAGGCCTCGCGCTCACGCATGCGCGTTCTGCATCCCTGGGCGCGCGCTCCCGCATGGCCGCTCCAGCCTGTCCTGCACGGCTCGTCTCCGTCTGCCTCTTCCCGTGGCCGCCCTGACAGCTGCCCCGGGCCGGGTGGGAACGTTTCTGATTCCGGCCCAGAGCTCTGCCTGCGTGCCCCCACGGCCGTGCGCGTGCCCCTATGCCTCTGTTTCCCGTTTGCATGGGGGCGGGGGGCACTGCAGGACGACCGCGACTCTCGGCGCGCTGACCGGGCGTTTCTCCCGACCGGCGGGTGCAGACTGCGAGTGTTACGGACACCCAACCGCTGCAGCTACATTGACTTCCTGAACGTGGTGACGTGTGTCAGCTGCAAACACAACACGCGGGGCCAGCACTGCCAGCACTGCCGCCTGGGCTACTACCGGAACGGCTCTGCCGAGCTGGACGACGAGAACGTGTGCATCGGTGAGCGCCCGAGCACCCGCGGCCGAGGAGAGGCCCCGGGTGTGCAGAACCACCGACGTCCGCAGCCGCGGCGTGGGCCTGGCCGTGTGTGTGTGTGTGTGGGGGGTAGGAGGGGATTCTCTCCGGGCCTCAGTCTCCCCTTTTGTAAACAGAGGGAGTGGATTCCACCCAAACCAGTCCCCGCCCGAAAGCTCCTGGCCCCAGCCTGCACCCACCCGTCCAGAGGTTCCCAGCAGGCCAGAAACGGCCCCCAAGGGGCCACGCCCCCCCCCCGCTCCCGACCCCGGCAGGCTCCGAGGTCAGGGCCTGACCGCACATGAGTTTCGGAGACAGCTCTGAAGCGCTTCCAGTGTCCGCTGCCGCCGAGGGGCACCTATAGACTCATCAAGTGGGGTCTCTGCCCACTAGCACGGCCAAAGGGGCGTCGTCCGGCCTGGCCCTGCCCCCTGCAGGGAGACGTAGGCTCGGGTACCCCCCCGGACTGGCAGCCCGTCAGGAGGACACAGCGTGGGGCCCGTGCCCGGGAGCTTGGGGCCGGGCGGCGTGGACACTCCTGACCTCGCGGCCCGCGCTTGTGTCCACTTAGAGTGTAACTGCAACCAGATCGGCTCCGTGCACGACCGATGCAACGAGACGGGCTTCTGCGAGTGCCGCGAGGGCGCGGCGGGGCCCAAGTGCGACGACTGCCTCCCCACGCACCACTGGCGCCAGGGCTGCTACCGTGAGCGCCGGGCGCGCAGACAGCGGGTGGGGCCAGGCCGCGAGGGGCGGGTCCGGGCAGTGGGCGGGGACGCGATTGGGTGGGGTGAGGGGTGGGCGGGCTCTAGGCTGGCTGGCAGGGCCTGACACCTCCTGTGGACTCCGGGGAGGGCGGGGCGGGCCGGGAGTCCAGGGCCGGGAGAGTTGGGGGCGAAATGGAGCTGGGGGTGGCTGGAGTTGCAGGGGTCCAACTGGCCTGCTTGCGCGGGGAGGACGGTCGAGGAAACGGTGACCCAGCGGACCCGGACAGTGGATTACCGCCACGCGAAGTTATAAGGCAGCAGGAACAGCCCTGGCCAGGCGCCGGCAGTAACGCAGGGTCGTGGGCTGCAGGGGAGGGCCGGGTGTGACTGGCCTGTGAGGTCGGGCAGGTCCCCGAGCGCGCCCTACGCCTGGGCCCGGGCGGGTTCCGAGGTGGGGAGGGCGCGTGCCCCGGCTCTGCTCACCCCGGGACCGCCTCTCCGTCCCGCAGCCAACGTGTGTGACGACGACCTGCTGCTGTGCGCCAACGGAGGCACCTGCCTGCAGAACCAGCGCTGCGCCTGCCCGCCTGGCTACACCGGCGAGCGCTGCGGAGGAGCCGCGCTGCGACCCCGACGGCGCCGGCGACGGCCTGGACTGCGACCGCGCGCCCGGCGCCGCCCCGCGCCCCGCCACGCTGCTCGGCTGCCTGCTGCTGCTGCGGCTGGCCACCCGCCTGGCCTGCTGAGCGCCACCCCGGCACCCCGGGGCCCGTCGTGGGGCGCCGGGCGCGGCCGGAGCTGCTCAAGTTGCTACTGAGCGGGGCGCGGGCCCGGCCCGCGACTTGGTCTTAGTTTTTCTATTATCCGCTGCCCCTTTTCTTTCTTTTTTTAAAATTCTAGTCTTATTTATATGTTTGCTGGCGGCGATTAGGGGGTGGGGAGACGCATCTCCCCAAGCCCCGGAGCCCGCTCCCACCCCCCCAATCACACGGCGGTTCCGCGTTCCCCGCGCCCCCCCCCCTGGCTCCCCACCGGCCAGCAGACTGGAACCTCAGTGGTTTCCCTGTACCGCTGACGCGATTCTCTTTTCTATTCTTTGTTTTCCTTCGCCATCCCCGGACCCAGGGCGCAACCTGGCCGGCTGGGGAACAGTTAGGAAGGAGGGTGGGAGGGCCGGGCCTTTGTTTTGTAGAGACCTATTTTTGTTTGTATTCACCATGCAGTTCGAGGGGCCGTGGCCGCGGTGGCTGGTGCCTGCCGGCTCCCAGAGTAAAGGTTGCTCACGGCTGCTGGTTCTGTTGCTCCAGGTTCTGTTCTCTGCCTGCGTTTATTTCCACCGGAGGCCCAAGCCCCCACCCCGCCAGGAGTGGCTCTCTCGCCCCATGGACAGATGTGGCCTGCCACGTGAAGCGCGTCCCTGGGACGATCCCAGCCTCCAGAGGCCGGTCCTCAGCTTGTTCTTTAAACACACCCAGAGCTTGCGGGCGCGCGGTTACGCGGGGCGGTCACAGCCACACCAATAACCCAGAGCTCAGAACGCTACTGCTGCTCCCTGCTGGCCAGAGTGGGCAACTGCAGGCTTCCTGCGCCTACACCGCCCCCACACCCCCCACACCCCCACACATTCCCGCTTTCCCCCTTCTCCCCCAGGTCAGGCAGGGGGCTGGCCCCGCAACCCAGGGTGCCCCTGTTGGTGGGAGCGGAGGGCTGAAGAATTGCGCCTGAAACCCTTTGGCTGAAGAGGGTCCCTGCGTCTGGGAGGTCTTGTGTGTGTCTGGCTGTTCTCTGATTCCGGGAGTGGGGGGACCCTCCACACAGCTTCCAGCACACACACACACACACACACACACACACACACACACACACACACACACACACACACACACACACAGCCCAGGGATGGTATTCGGTGCCCAGTTGTTGTGGGAGCCCCCCTACCACCCTGAGGCCCCGGAAGTGATGCCCAGTTTGGCCTCCATGATCACGGGAGGATATGAAAGGGAAGGAGAGGCTAGGCCTGATGTGTGACCCACTGCCCGCCCCGACTCGGGGCCTCGCCCTGGCCACACTGCCCCTCAGCGCTCACAGGAGCAAAGCAAAACCCCGGGCTCCTGCTGGCATGAGCGGTGCTGCTGCTAGAGTATTCCAAAGCCTCTGCTCTGCCCCCTCCAGCAAGCCTCACGGGGCTGTCAGGGACCCTAGTTCTCTCTCTCTCCCTCTGCAAGTGGGGGACTGCAACATGGTCCCCGAGTGTGGAAGGCAGCTGAGCTTTTTTGGCAGAGTGGGGAGGCCGGTCACTGGCTCCTGCCCGCTTCTTAGCAAGTGAGAACCCAGAATGCCCGACAGGCCGCAACCCCGGGCTGGGCTCTGCCGCACAGAATCCTCCCGCCCTAAGCTGCACTTCCCAGCCAGCACCCAGCCCCCAATCCCCACTCACTCACCCAGGGCCGAGAACCCAACACGGCCCCGTGGGACAGGGCAGAGCCGCTCTCTGCACAGTCCAGGGCCACAGCTGCCGGCGGGCAGAGGGTGCTGAACTATGCACGCATTACGTACGTACACATGCCCGTGTATAGGTGCGTACAAGTGTTAGGTACACACATGTACGCAGATGCACATACGCTCACTGTTTTTGCACACACGTGTTAGCAAACATGCCCATGTGTACATGCATCTGTGCACCAAGTGCATGCATGCACTGCATGTGAACACACCTACAGTGCAAGTGTCCATGTGTGCACATGTAACACGCCTACAGTGCAAGTGTCCATGTGTGCACGTGTAACACACCTACAGTGCAAGTGTCCATGTGTGCACGTGTAACACGCCTACAGTGCAAGTGTCCATGTGTGCACGTGTAACACACCTACAGTGCAAGTGTCCATGTGTGCATGTGTAGCACACCTACAGTGCAAGTGTCCATGTGTGCACGTGTAACACGCCTACAGTGCAAGTGTCCGTGTGTGCATGTGTAGCACGCCTACAGTGCAAGTGTCCATGTGTGCACGTGTAATACGCCTACAGTGCCAAGTGTCCATGTGTGCACGTGAAACACACCTACAGTGCAAGTGTTTGTAGTCGAATCATGTGCACGCCTGTGCATGCTCATGCATGCACTCCGCTGCATTGTGCGCCAGACACACATACATGCACACGCACACATATAGTACGCGTGCATTGCTGGGTCTGAGCACATGCAGCTGGAGGTCTGGTTCCTTCTCTGGCTGTGCGTTAGGAAGGGCAGGAAGGTCCAGGCCCGAGGGGCTGCAGGCGGCTGGGCCTCAGCAGGACCCCCAGGCATTCCAGAAAGGCCCCCCAGCGCACACCAACATCTCCACTGTCCTCATCTTGCCGGTGTGGCCCTGGGCTGGCTCAGCCCCCCACCCCCCGCTGTGTCAGCTGCTCAGGGACCAGGCGCCGCATGCAGTGGCCGCGGAGGTGGTGAACATCGTCCATCAGAGTGGCAGCTGGTCCCTGAGGACACCTCGGACCTGACCTCAGCTGCGGGGTGGAGGGAAAGTGGCCGGTGGCCATTTGCAACACTGCCATCTCCCAGGCAGCAGGAGGAAGCGAGCCAGGATGGAGGGCAGGGGGCCAGGCTGCCCCACCTCCTCCCCCATGCTGTTCCCGGTCCCTGCGTCCCTGGACATGGGCTCACAGCCTGACTGACCCCTCCACACCAGAGCCCCAGCTACAGCTGCATATATGCCCCCCCCCCAAAGGAGGAGGAGCGCGACCAGCACCCGCCCACAGTCACCTCAATGTGGCTGGACACCTGGGGTCTCCCCAGGCCCCCTAGGATCTGCTACACCCTGACACAGCTGCCAGCCGGATGTGTTCAGGGACTGCGGCGGGGAGGCCGTGGCCGCTGCAGATACAGAAAATAGCAGCAAGTCGGATTAAAAACGACTCTCTAGGGCGGGGCGGTAGTGCAGCGGGAGGGCGTTTGCCCTGCACCTCGATTCCCGGCTCTCATATGTTCCCCCGGAGCACCGCCAGGAGTGATTCCTGAGCACAGAGCCAGGAGTAACCCCTGAGCATCGCTGGGTGTGACCCCAAAAAAAAAAAAATCCCCCATAAGCCTCCATGCTCATACCAGTTGGTTGTTCCCTGACACGCATTTCTAGTACCCGCCCATGAGGCAAACCTAGGTGCACCCCCCAGCCCCCGCCTCCCCCACCGCCCCCTCGACCTGCAGCCCCACGGCTACTGCACGGAGCTCAGCTCAGCAGACCGGCAGAGGGCAACGGGCCCTGCCCTGAGTCTGAGCTGCCGGGCTGCGGTGAGAATCCAGCTGGCGGCTGCAAATCGTGCTCACTCCCGGCTCCGCAGAGCCCAGGGGGACGCAGGCTGCAGGGGCTCTGAGCCCACTAGGCCACTTCCAGACTTGCTGCGCCCCTCAGCTCCAGGCTCAGGGCCGCTGTGGCGGGTCCCCCCGCAGCGGGCTTGGCTGTGGCATCAGAAGTGACGCAACGCCAGCCCACGGCTGCGGCCCGGGCATGGCAGGGAAGCGCACAGGGCGGTGCCCACCCCACCCCATCAAGACTCGGAGGAGCCTCCAGGCCCCCAGCACACTCCAGAGGGCAGCAATGCCCCAGGCGTGGGGGCCGCTGTACCCTGGGCAGGTGACAGCTGAGTCTCGTCCCTCCGAGTCCGCCTCCCGCGATAGCTGGGGCAGCGCCAGTGGCCGGAGTGGGTCAGGGGCACGTCCCTCCATCTCCAGGCCCCTGGCAGAGCCACTGGAGCACCTCCCCTGGCACCCTGGGCAAGGCGTTTCCCAGGAACTGCATCGCCCTAGGCGAAGCAGGGACGCCCACCTCCACAATGGGGCCTCCGGTGGCCCTGCCCCCAGTCTGAGGCTGACAGAGGTGTTTCCACTGGACCAGCCTCCGTGAATACACGTGGACAGCATGAAGCACCTCCCTCACCCCCCAGGAAACACCCCTGAAGGGCTGTGGACTCACAAGGGTTTGGGGCTGGGGCCCAACTATCAGCTCCATGAGCAAACCCCTCTCCCATCACCATGGCCTGGAACAGACCAAACAGCTTAGCAGGGAGCAGTGAGTACCAGGGTCTGGGCTCAGCGGGCTGAGTCTGGATCCCACCCAGTTATTCTTGTCAGGGGTCCCCAGGCCCATGGAGGGCCCGACTCACTGCCCCCTCCCAGGAGATGGAAACCCACGGTTCACACAAACGGACCAAGGCACAGAGCTGATTTTAGAAAATAGTTTAGTACTTTGGTTAGAAAATTCATTTACAGGAGGTAATGGCAAATGTGCTCCCGGAAATACATGAAAACATCAAACTAAACTGCACCAGAAACCCAGGGCCAATCACACACAAAGAAGCAATACAAGGATTCCTCAGATGCACCGGCGGGGCAGTGAAGGGGCACGGGGCAGCCGCGGAGGCGCCCGGCGCCCAGCAACTGCAACGTGTCTTGAAGGCACCCTGGGAGGGGTGGGTGGGGGTCTCCCCACGTTGAGCAGGTGCCTCAGGGCTGTGTGTCGGGGGCCCTGTCAGCAGGGCGGGACAGAGCCTTGGCGACTCCCTGAGCCGACTGACCGAAGCTGCCCCCACCGACTGCTCCCCGACTAGGCCTGTGCCCATGACTCCAGAATCAAGCCGCCACGGAGCAGGTGTGTCTTTTGGTTTGTTTCGCTTGGGGAACCCACACCCATGTGCTCAGGGCTGACTCCTGACAAGCTCAGGAGACCCCGTGGCCAGGATCAAACCAGGTCAGCTGTGTCCAGGGCAAGCTCCCCTCCCAGGCTGCACCGCGCACACTGCAGGGCATCGGCTCCCGCACGGCCAGGCCCGTGACAGGAGGAGGAGGGAGGTCTCCGGCCCTGGCAGGGCAGGGGGTCCCATTGTGAAAGCGTGTCCTAAGCTGCTTCTAGGGCATTTCGGATCAACAACCACAGACCGGCGACAAGACAATCTCACATAGTGCGGTTCACGCTGCGGTGCCTGTTTGCCCCTGCCAGTTAGTGGGCTGCGGCAAACCACGGCTCTAACCATGGTCCCGTCCTCCTGCTGGGACACCGCCACTCAGGGAGGTTTGTGGCCAGACCTGGGGGAGGGCGGTGCCCCCTGAGCCTGCCCTGCCCTGCCCCGCCCACCCACAGGCACCAAGCAAGGTGGCAGAGACGTCAGGCCCGGCAACCGTACTCAGCCACACACACACCAGGCCTTCCGCGTGTGCCAGGTCCCAGCTGCCCATCTCCAGGACCCAGAGCTCTGCGGGCCGCAAGTTTCCCAGGAGCTGCCCAGCAGGACGCCAGCACCGGGCACTGCGATGACTCCTCCCCGACCGAGGAAGCGAGCGCCGTACCAGACAACACCGGACAACAGCCCACACCGAGCCTCTGGCCCGGCCCCAGAAGCACTTGCCAGGAGTCAAGAACTTTTTGCGACCCGTGGCATGGCTGACCCGCTTCTCCCTCCCCCTTCCCGAGGTCAGTGCGGTTGCAGCAGCAGCTGACCGCAGCTGCCCACATGCTCCCACTCGTCTGTTCTGCAGGAGGATCAACGCTCTAAGCCAGGAAAGAGAAGTGATGCTCTAACGTTTCCAACCAAGGGTTTGGTACTTGCTGTACAAATATACATTTCTATGGTCACAACACTGCCGGAGAAGAGACCAACTTTCCTGAGGGGCGACTCCGAGGCCGATTTCCGCATACACACAAACGCTCTGCGTCAGCTCTGGCCATGGAGGCCTCACCCACCATCCCGGCCCCACCCACTCACTCCCACTCACTGGCACCGAGTCTGGTGGGCAGGGCACGGGCTGGCGCTCGCTGGCGGCCGAGGCGGCCTACAGGAGCCGCCTTCTCTTGGCGCAGCTGTCGCTGTTGTCCAGCTGCCTCTTGTCCCAGCCCGAGGTCCTCTGCGGAAAGGGCTCCCAGAGCTTGCTTGGCGCAGGTCCCCGACGCTGGCGGTGCTCAGCTCCCCAGGGGCCAGCATGTCCAGGGGGCAGGGTGCAGACAGTGGCAGGGTGCCCTGCTCCCTGCAGCCCGAGGCCAGCGGACTCCCCCAGCGCAGGGCTGCCTTTGGGGGGCCTGGGGTGCCCCGACGACAGCCCCTCTGGCCTCCAGGGAGACGCCCAGTCTTCTCAGCAGGCGGGGTCCCGCAAGCAGTTCTGCACTAGGGGCTTCTCCAGGTCCTTGGCGGGGACCGTGGTCTCACCGAGTCAGGCGGCGTGAGGTATAGGGAAGATGTGGCGGTGAGGCCGCCATCCAGCGTGGTGCTGGGCAGGCCACCCAGGGGCCGGGCGGCCTCGGGGGGCAGCCGCCGGTGGGTGCGTCAGGCTGCGCTGCAGCATCCCGGCCTTCAGCTTCAGGATCTTCAGCACATCGTGCCGGTAACTGCGGTCACACGTCTTCACGATGGCGCCACGCTTCTGCGCTGCCCTGGATCAGCTGGTTCCAATGCGGGTTTTCCTGGAAACAAAGCGGGCAGGCACTCAGGGGGCCGTGAGGGTGCGAGCCGGAGCACTCATGAGCGGGCTGGGGCCGTCAAGGCGCAGCTAATGGTCACCTCTGGCATCAGCCACTCAAACGCGTGGGAGGAACAAGGAGAAACTGCGTCGATGCACCCGAGCGTCACGGGCCCGGACAAATGCCTTCTGCAAAGTGTTTTGAAGTAATTATACACTTACAGGAAGTTAGGGGGTGGCTGGTGAGGTAGATGGGGGCGGTTTATAACCTGCCAACTGGGGCTCTCCCGGCACCTTGGGTCCTGGCATGCAACCACGGGGCTGGCTGCCGAGCCTTGCCAGGAAGCTGCTTGGGATGCCCCATTCCCACACTCTTCATGCAGAAGTCTCCAGGCTCTCCGGTTATATATGAAACCCCAAGGCAGAGAAGCATGAGAGGTCAATTTCTTTTTTTAAATTATTTCTTCTGGGGCCAGACCTGGTGGTGGCCAGGGCACGCCCCTGGCTTGGCACGCAGGATCTCTGGCAGGGCCGACACCCTATGTGCTGCGGGGACTCACCCCCTGCCCACTGTACTTTCTGTCTCTCTAACCTAATAAGAAACTCCTCATGCTGTGGCTGTCCTGAGTGGGAGAGCAGAGCTTTGGAGGAAGTGAAAGAGAAGGGCTGTGTTGGAGCGCCCTCTGGTGACCCATGCCCGCCTCAGAAGACAAGGGAGTGCACAAGTGCTCCCGGCCCGTGCCAGGGCAGCAGGAACTGTGAGCAGGTGGCACCTGTCTGTGGAGTCCAGCGGTCGGGGAGAGCCGTGAGTGGCACCTAGGAAAGACCACCCAGAGCCAGGGACGCCTCTCGTGAGGCTGGTCTGTGGTGCACATAGCAAACGCCTCCTTCACTGGTGCTCAAGGCGGGGCCTGGGTCCAGCCCTGACATTCACAGCCCCCAAGCAATGCCTCAGGTCTGACCCCCAAAACAGAGCTGGGTGTCCCCCGAGTGCCAGCAAGAATGCTGCCAAACCCCAACCAAAAGCGTGTTTTTAATTGGGCCTCCTTAAGGCTGAAGAACTAGTACAGCATGGAGGGCCTTTGCCTTGCACACGGCCAACCTGGATTTGATCCCGGCATTCGAGAGGGTCCCCCAAACACCACCAGGAGTGATTCCTGAGTGCATCGCTGGGTGTGGCCCAAAACCCGAGGGGGGAAAGAGACAGAGAGAGAGAGAAGAGGAGGAGAGAAGGGGGAGAGAGAGAGACAGAGAGAGAGAGGGGGGGGAGAGAAGGGAGGAGAGAAGGGGGAGAGAGACAGAGAGAGAGAGAGAGGGGGAGAGAAGGGAGGAGAGAAGGGGGAGAGAGAGAGAGAGAGAGAAGAAAAAAACAAAAGAAAGGGAGAGGGACCGAGCGATAGCACAGCAGGGAGGGCGTTTGCCTTGCATACAGCCAACCTGGGTTCGATCCCGGCATCCCATATGGTCCCCTCAGTAGAGCCAGGAGTAACCCCCTGAGCATCACTGGGTGTGACCCAAAAAAACATACACCAAAAAAAAGGGAGGAAGAGAAAAAGGAAGGAAGGAGAGAGGAGAGAGTGCAAGAGCTGTCCCCGCCCGTGGGCATTCACCATCAGAGAGAGCAAGCACTGCCCCCGCCGCTGGATACTCCAACAGAGAGAGCGAGCCAGAGCGAGCGCTGCTCCCCGCCGTGGACACTCACCATCAGAGAGAGAGCAAGAGCGAAGCGGCGCTGCCCCGCCAAGGGACACTCCAACAGAGAGAGCGAGCAAGAGCGAAGCGCTGCCCCGCCATGGACACTCCAACAGAGAGAGCGAGCAAGAGCGAAGCGCTGCCCCCGCCGGGACACTCACCATCAGAGAGCGGAGCCAGAGCGAGCGCTGCCCCCGCGGACACACTCCAACAGAGAGAGCGAGCCAGAGCGGAGCGCTGCCCCGCCCGGGACACTCACCATCAGAGTCCTCAGGTGCCCCAGGATGAAGAGGCTGTACTTGGCCCGCGTGATGGTGACGTTCAGCCTCGGCAGGCTGGACAGGAATCTAAGCCAAGAGGAAACAACGTCACCTCTTCCACAATCACTCAGCGACCAGGAGGGGCAGGACACTTTTCTGGGCTCTCGGGGAGGACAGGCAAAGCCACAGCACCCCCACCCTCCCGTCCACTGCCCATTCGGACTTGGGCGGGATATTGCAAACATCTTGGCAGTCTGATGGACGCCCTTAGAATCCCCTGAAAATATGACAGGTCGCTGCTTCTCCTTTTTTTTTCTTTTTGCTTTTTTGGGTCACACCCAGCGATGCTCAGGGGTTACTCCTGGCTCTGCACTCAGGAATTACTCCTGGCGGTGCTCGGGGACTATATGGGATGCCGGGGATCGAACCCGAGCCAGCACGGGTCAGCTGCGTGCAAGGCAAATGCCCTACCCGCTGGGCTATCGCTCCGCCCCAGCTTCCCCATTTCAAACATCTAGAAAATGACGGCGACTGTGCAGAACTAGACCAGCACCAAGACCCCCAGCAGGGAGCCCAGACCCACGCGTGCTGTCATGGAGGGGCCTGACTGCTGGGCGAGGAAATGACCATTTCCTGAAGCAAATGGACACTGCTGGCTTCCGTCCGCTCACCAAGGAAAGAGGAAATTAACGAAGAGGCCGGGATGGGTCTGAGGCTGGGGGGTGTTTCCTGTCTCCCACCAGAGGCCCGGCACCTCGGAGAGGAAACAGAGAAGGTGGACAGACAGGGCACGCGGCAAACCACACACAAGGATGGTCCATCCCGGGCAGCGTGGGGACAACTAGGCCCCTGCTCAGCACATTGACCGGGGACCAGGCCCATCTCACCGACCGGGTCCATCTCACTGACCGGGGCCATCTCACTGACCGGGTCCATCTCACTGACCGGGGACCATCTCACTGACCGGGCTATCTCACTGACCGGGCCCATCTCACTGACCGGGGCCCATCTCACTGACCGGGCCATCTCACTGACCGGGCCCATCTCACTGACCGGGGACCATCTCACTGACCGGGCCATCTCACTGACCGGGGACCATCTCACTGACGGGGCCCATCTCACTGACCGGGGCCCATCTCACTGACGGGGCCCATCTCACTGACCGGGGCCCATCTCACTGACCGGGGCCCATCTCACTGACCGGGGGACCATCTCACTGACCGGGACCCATCTCACTGATCGGGGCCATCTCACTGACCGGGGCCATCTCACTGACCGGGCCATCTCACTGACCCGGGGCCCATCTCACTGACCGGGGCCATCTCACTGACCGGGGCCATCTCACTGACCGGGGCCATCTCACTGACCGGGGCCATCTCACTGACTGGGGCCATCTCACTGACTGGGGACCATCTCACTGACGGGGCCATCTCACTGACCGGGGCCATCTCACTGACCGGGCCATCTCACTGACGGGGCCATCTCACTGACCGGGGCCCATCTCACTGACCGGGCCATCTCTACTTACCAGGGCCCATCTCACTGACCGGGGCCATCTCACTGACCGGGGCCATCTCACTGACCAGGGGCCATCTCACTGACCGGGGGCCATCTCACTGACCAGGGCCATCTCACTGACCAGGGCCCATCTCACTGACCGGGGCCATCTCACTGACCGGCGCCATCTCACTGACCAGGGCCCATCTCACTGACCGGGGGCCATCTCACTGACCAGGGGCCCATCTCACTGACCGGGGCCATCTCACTGACCGGGCCCATCTCACTGACCGGGGCCATCTCACTGACCAGGGCCATCTCACTGACCAGGGCCCATCTCACTGACCGGGGGCCATCTCACTGACCGGAGCCATCTCACTGACCGGGGCCCATCTCACTGACCGGGGCCATCTCACTGACCGGGGCCCATCTCACTGACTCGGGGCCATCTCACTGACCGGGCCATCTCACTGACCGGGCCATCTCACTGACAGGGGCCCATATCACTGACCAGGGGACCAATCAATAACAGACGCAGGTCTGCAGGCATGAACGGGCGCCCAGAGATGAGGAGGGCAGCAGGTCTCTGGGCTCCTGGAACCCACCCGGCAGCATGGCAACGCCCTGCCAACACTGATCCCCAGGTGACTGATCATCTCCGGCGTTGGCAAACAAGCGAACAGCAATGATCCCTCACCCAATTGAGCCTTGCACGGCATTCGGCCGGACACACGAGACGATGACACAGTCCTTCTGACGCCCCTGGAACGCGTCCACAGTGTTCACTTCTGCCACTCTGGGAGCCAGAGAGGAAACACTTATTGGCAAAGAGACCACCCGTCAGTCTGCAGTAAGTATCAGGACTTTCCGAAAGGCTCTTCTTCTTCTTTTTTTTTTTTTTTTTGCTTTTTGGGTCACACCCGGCAAGGGGTTACTCCTGGCTCTGCACTCAGGAATTACTCCTGGCGGTGCTCGGGGACCATGTGGGATGCCGGGGACTGAACCCGGTCCGGCACAGGCCAGCCGCGCTCAAGGCAAATGCCCTACCGCTGGGCTATCGCTCTGATCCCAGGTTGTTTTTTTTTTTAATATTACACTGCAAGAGCCATGGCAGAGCCTGGCAAGCTACCCGTGGTTGTATTCGATATGCCAAAAAGAGCAACAATGGACCTCATTCCCAACGAATGGAGCCGTTACTGGCTCGAGCAAACTGATGGACCACGGGAAGACAAGGGCAAGTGACAGTGAGCTGCTGTCAGAGCTGCCCAGGCCTGGGTTCAGGCGCTCAGTGTCGTAGCACCGCCCAACACCAGCGACCCCAGACCGCCTCCCCTCTCCACAGCCTGCACTTTGGGCTGTTTTTAAAAAGGAAGGAAAAAATATGCAGAATTTTCTAATTTTCTCTTTTTGGGTCACACCTGACACTGCTCAGGGGTTAGTCCGGGCACTGCACTCGGCTGCACGCCTGACCTCAGCGCACCTCCATCGCCCCAAGACTTTTCTGCACCCCATGACCCCCCAAGCTCAGCTCTGTGAGTTCCCTACTGTGGGGATCTGTGTGAGTCACGGGGTCTGGCTCTGTCCAGGCAGCCCCGATTTCAGTATCCACCTCAACGAGTTGATTCTGTATCTTTGGTATGACCCAGAACGTGACTACAGCCACACTGCAACCGATCACGGAGGCTGGACGCCCGCACGTTGTTTTTTTTTTCTTCTTTTGGGTCACAGGCTGGGGATCGAACCCAGGTTGGCTGTGTTCAAGGCAAACGCCCTCCCCGCTGTGCTATGGCTCCGGCCCCACGTTTTTTCTTAGGGGAGGGGCTGGAGGGGGGAACAGTCGTGCTTCCTGTAGGAAGTGCCGGGCTGTCACGTGACCTTGCCTACGGGCTTCCCTAGAGCCTCTGATTAAACTCTACACTGCACAGGACCCAAGTGTCCAGCCACTGCTGTCCAGATGCCCGTGTGAGTCCCCCTTTGCATCCAGGACCCTCGGAGGAAGCAGAGCTGTCACCGAGGAAGCGCTGAGCCAGCCTTGACATTCCAAAGGTCACTCAAGCCCGCCTGGTCTGGCGGGGACCCACTGAATCAGCTGCCGAACCTGTACCGAGAGCGCCTGGGAAGGCGGGCAAGGCGCTCACAGACTGGAGACGAGACTCTCGGCCCAGCAGCCGGACACGGGCCTGAGCCGGGCACCCATATGGTGCCTGAGTACTAAGGTGGGTGATCCCTGAGTGCCAGCGTGTCCTCCCCCTCCTGCCGCTGTCTGAGGACAGAGCCCAGACAAGGCCCAGCCGCCGGCCATATCCCGGCCTTGGGGCTTCTTGTTTCAGTGTTCACAGAATTCAGCAGCTAAGTCTGGGTTCTAGATTTTGCCTTTTAGAAACGTTTTAATTACAATTCCATCTCTTGGTGTAAAACTAGTTTAACTAGATTGTTTTCCCCAGGTCAACTTGGGGAGTGTATGAATTTCTAGGTCAAGAGACTTGAAGGGGGCCGGAGCGATAGCCCAGCGGATAGGGCGTTTGCCTTGCAAGCGGCCGGCCCATGCCGCCAGGGTTCGATCCCTGGCAACCCATATGGTCCCCCCGAGCACCGCCAGGAGTAACTCCTGAGCGCAGAGCCAGGAGAAACCCTGAGCATTGCCGGGTGTGGCCCAAAAAAAAAAAAAAAAAAAAAAAGAAAGAAACTTGAAGGCGTGATCCCAAGTGCAGAGCCAGGAGTAAGCCCTGGCACCATCAGGTGCGCCCCTCTCTGCTGGGGGATGACAAAAAAACAAAACAACAACCAAAGGGCCGGAGCGATAGCCCAGCGGGTAGGGCGTTTGCCTTGCACGCGGCCGCCTATGCCGGCCCGGGTTCGATCCCGGCATCCCATATGGTCCCCGAGCACCGCCAGGAGTCATTCCTGAGTGCAGAGCCAGGAGTAACCCCTGAGCATCGCCGGGTGTGACCCAAAAAGCAAAAAAAAAAAAAAAAAAAAACAAAACAACAACCAAAAAAGAAGAATCTTTGTAGGCCAGAGTGACAGGACAGCAGATCGGGCGTTTGCCTTCTGCGTGCTGGGGCTGGATCCGGGCACCCTGATGCCCCTCGAGCCCCACCGTGAGTCATTTCCGGGTGCAGACCCAGGAACAAGCCCTGAGCACACACCTACCTCCAAAAACAAAAAGAAAAACCTTTTGAGCTCACGTTTACTCATACACACATAAATCATTAATACTCAAAACTATCCTATAGGGGCCCACGACCAGCAGCAGCATGCGGGGGGCCCCGCGCAGGTCGGGCTCCAGGCCCCGCACATGCTAAGCTTGTGCTCCGCCATCCGGACCGCCGCCCGGCCTGTCAACATGTATTCCTGAATTTAACCCCAACACCGTCAGGGTTCGAAAGAGACAAAACACTTTCGGTGAAGGCACACTCCGCAAGAACTCAGACGAACAGGGGCAGACCCAGAGCGGCGGCCACTGTCCAGGACAACAGGGCGGTGACAAGGGCCACCAGTATCCTGGACGGCCCAAGGACCCCCCACCCGCTCTTCCGCACGTCCACGCTGCTCACCCTCTCCGGTCAAACTCCCTGTCCAGGTCCTTCTGAATCATCATCTTCTGAGCCTTGTAGTGGGTGATAACACCGATGGTCCGGAAAGACGCGTCCTTCCGTTTCTCTTTGATGAGTTTAATTATTTCCATCACCAGCTTGATTTCTTGAACGTTCACATAGGAGCTAAATAAGAAACACAAAACCAATCGCAGCGAGCCGCATTCCCGGGCGGGCTCAGCTCCTTCTCCCACAGACTCAGAGAGGCCGCGATGGGCAGATGGACAAACAGGGACGGCAGCGCCCCACTGCATGAAGCAGGAAGAGAGACTTTGGGGCAACTGAAGGGGGCGACCAACGGCTTCACGGCTTGTGGCAGGACCCCCGCTCCGTGTGAGCGCGAGGCCCAGGCTCCTGTCCTGTGCACTGTGCAGTGGTTACTGCCCCCCAGGGGCCCACGCCCAGGCCAGGTCCAAGCGCCTCACATGGGACCCTCTGGGGCCTGCAGCGAGCCTAGGTCTTACTCCTACGCAGCTGGCACTGCCTCGTCCTCGCTGTCGGAGCAGCCGTTCCTGCACAGACGGTGTTGGCGGGGGCTCAGTGCCCAGCTGCTGGGCTGTCCTGGCCAGGGCCCTGCCTGACACTCCTGTTTCCTCCATCCCAGAAGTCAGCGCCCCCTCAGCTCCCAATGCCCAGCCACGTTCCTGCATGCGCAAACCTGCCCCACCCCCACCCGGCCCTTTTCCCCCGAGTCCTGCTGCACGGCGGCTTCATGGCTCCCGGCTCCCGTCGCTGACACTACCAGGCACCATGTCCAGTGCCCTCCTTCCTGGCACAGGCGCGCCCATCCGTGCCAACACACTCAGCCTCCAGGCTCCCTTCCCCCCAAATCTCTGGCTGCCCGGTGCGGCCCCACAGTAGCTACTACCTCCGTGCCGTCACCCACACACTTTTCCGGACACGTCCCTAACCCACAGCGACAAAGATCCCGGAGGCGTTGTCCGCGTCACGCCACAGCGCCTCTGAGGGGTCTGCCCCCTGGCGCGCTGCCCGTTACACACAGGGACCGTGACCGTGTCTGCTCCGGTTCAGGAGGCCTCATGCCGCCAGTGACCGAGAAGGGAGAAGCGCCTGGCCAGAGGCGGAGCCCAGCACGTGGCCAGCCCGGCCCCACCTCGGCATTGCGGCTAAATTCGGGGCAGCCCTGAGCAACCACAGCCAGGTGTGACCCAAGCCGCCGCCCTGCTAAGAGCCAGCCGGCACGGGACACCCGTCAGCCGTGGGTGAAAACAGAAGGAAAGCTGACGGAAGGACAATGCCGTGGCACCAGGCGGGAGCCAGCGCACACAGCGACTCACTCGTTATCGCGCCTCTCTGCGCCGCCCCCGACGTCGAACAAGAGGTAAGGCTGGAAGGGCCATTCTGAGGAGCACCGAGCTATCTCGGTCGCCCTGTGAGACAGGAGAAAACAAGCGGCTGCTGGAAACGCGGCTCTGCCCCCTAGGTATGTCCTGGGGCAACAGGGCTACTGTCGCCAAAGGGACGAGACAGACCTTGTTTGACTTGGATGTTTCAGTGAAAAATACCAAATGCGTTTTGTTGCTGCTCTGGTCTTAGACCTATGTCTGTAGCTCACACACACACACATACACAACTGCCAAGTCATCCACGATGATTCGTGAGAGGGGGCCGTCAGCTCACATGCCGCACACGCACACACACACACACACACACACACACACAACTGCCAAGTCATCTACGATGATTCGTGAGAGGGGGGCCGGCAGCTCACACTTGGCTAGCACACACACACACACACACACACACACAAACTGCCAAGCCATCCATGATGATTCGTGCAAGAGGGGCTGTGCGTCAGCTGCTGGGCTCTGCTCTTTCCCCTCCAAAGCCCTAAAGAGAAGCAATAAGAATACTTACCTGGCAGGGGAGATACTATGATCACCAAGAACAGACAGGGGTCGGAGTGATAGCTCAATGGGGAGGGCGCTTTGCCTTGCACACAGTAGACCGGGTTCGATCCCGGCATCCCATATAGTCCCTGAGCACCGCCAGGAGTAATTGTGAGTGCAGAGCCAGGAGTAACCCCCTGAGCATCGCTGGGTGTGACCCAAGAATCCAATCAATAAATAAATAAGAACCGCACAGTACAAAGAGGAAACCTGGTACAAAACACGTGGCCACGAGGGTTTCTGGAGAGCACCGAGTGGCATCTTTCTTTGGGCTTATCTGGCTTTGCGACAATCAACACTTTCTCCTTTTCAGGACACATGTGGTGGTGCTTCGAAGATCACTCCTGGGGCGGGGCTTGGTGGGTCACATGCAAGGCAAGAGCCCTGCCCACTGCACCATCTCGCCGGCCCCCACATGCCTCAGGTAACCAGGCAGTTTGGTGACAGGAGGCGAGGACACAGTGAGGCAGTCCCGCCTCCTACCCACCTGCTGGTCTTCAGGCTCCGGCTGTAGATGTAGTTGGAGGGGAAGAGGCAGATGTCGGGTGCATGCGGTACTGCACGGTGAGCTGCAGCACGGGCAGCCGGCCCTGCAGGCTCTGCTCCACCTTCTCCTCCAGCAGCTTGTAGAAGCGCGCCATCATCGACTGGTCGTAGCCATACTCCTGAGCTCTCTGCAAGGGGCCAATGAGCAGTGAGTGCCGGCTCTGGGCTTGAGGCTACCAAGAAGCCAAGCTTCCGACAGCTGCTCTGCCGAGGCGGGGCGGGGCCGCCTGACGCTCCTGTTCGCGCAGAGCAGGGGGCAGGGGCGGGGACTCAGCAGGGGGGGGCTGGGCGCTGGGTCTCTTTCTCTACTGTCATAACCCGCCACTCAAGCAGACGGTGAGCGGAAGAACAAAACTACTAAAACAACTGCGGGGCGCCTGATCCAGCCGACACTCCCAAGCGCAGACTGAAGCGCAGACTGAAATAAACGAATGAAGGAATTGAGTTTCCAGCCGTGAAGCTCCCAGGCACCATCCCGAGAATCAGGAGGCAGGAAAGCAGTGAGATGAGGAACTTGGAATTGTGTGTGTGCGTGTGTGTGTGTTTGGTTTTTGGGCTCCCCTGGCTCTGCACTCGGAGTCACTCCCGGCGGTGCGGGCTGGAAGCCCAGTGGGCCGTGAGCGAGGCCCACGCCTCCCTCCGCTTGCGCTGTCGCTTCAGCCCATTCCCGTGTGGTCTCTCTTCACCCGCTGCAAGGTCTGCACCGTGCCAAGAGGCTCCAAGAGGTTGTTCCGTGACTGCTGCTTCAGCAGCTGAGCAGGGAGGGCAAAGGTCAGCCACGCCGCGGGCCGTGTGCTTGCCCCCTCCACGGTTAAGGGGCGTTTTGGAAATACCCGGGTCCCACGCTGCCCTTCCCTCTGGGGCTCCCGGCACCTGCCGGCCCTGCCTGGATCAGAGGGCGCTTCCCGCAGGATGTGAGCTCTCAGGCACTGCACCCGCAAAGCAAGGAAACGAAACAGATGCCACCAGCTAGGACAGTGGGCAGGACACCTGCCTGCACACCGCCCACCCGGTTCATTCCCTGGCCCCCAGATGTCCCGAGATCCCTGACTGCACAGTCAGGAGTAAGACCAAGCACGGCTGCTGTGGAGCGTACACACACCCTTGAGGGCCACCCCCGCCACACACACACACACACACACACACACACACAGAGAAACTGGGCTGGGGGCTGCTCATAGGTGGCTGCACGCCTGATGCCAAGCCGGGTGGAGCCAGCCTGCAGACAACCCGCAGCTGCCATGTCCTGGCCTGGCGCACATGGCACGGGGCACTGCCCCCCACAGCGCAGCCCTGGGCCTCTGTCCGTCTCCGGTGGCAGCCCACGCGTGGACACAGCCCCCAGACACGCTCTGGTTTCTCCTCACTTCTCGCCCTCCTGCACGTATCCGCCAGACACACCGGGAAGCCCCACCGGGCCCCCGGCTTTCCTGGGTTTCTTCCACGAGTTCATTTCACAACATCTGTGCTGCAGCAAAGCCTTGGGGTGCTGCCCGAGCAGACACTCAAACCACTCAGCAGAAACAAACCCAACGCCCCGTGCCTGTGCGTCTGAATACAGCCCCTCAACTTCCGCGCTTCTCCCATCCCGCAGGCAACAGAACAATCTGCCTTCAAGGCTGCCCTGGAGACGCTTCTCGACGGGGCGCCCGACAGCAAGGGGACATCCGAGTTACCATCGAGACGATGGTGGGGGGCAGCTGCTTGGGGTCTCCAACCAAGATGAGCTTGTTGCAGCGATGGACGAGGGGCGTCAGGGTCTCCATCTCACAGGACTGCCCAGCCTGGGGAGTGACAGAGCACACGGGGTTACACAGCATCACACCTGGGCGCAGCTGTCAGCACACGGGACAGCCCAGGGCCCTGTCCTCAGCCCCCTGCTACAACTCCGGGGCCCTTTTGCTTAGGAATCCAACAGCGCCGCCACGGCACCCCGCTGCGCTGGCGCCTTGCCCAGCTCTGCTCACCCGAGACCCCGAGTCTCGGCTCTCCTGGCCCAGCCCTGCCTCGGCTTGGACACCCGCCATGGCCTCGCAGTGCACGTTCCTGGGCTTCGGCTGAAGCCCCCGCACTGACCTCGTCGACAATGACACAGCTGAAGGGCACGCCGCCCCTGGCGTAAGGCCGACTCCAGGAGCAGGATGCCGCTGGTGCTCAGCGTGCAGCAGATGACGGGGACTCCAGGATGATGAGGCTCTTCATCTTCTGGGGCCGTCCCTGGACCTACGGGTACAATCAAAGAACCAGAATTCTGGGCCGCCGCAACTCTTGGCCATGACACCTCTGGCCACCCC
Organism: Cryptotis parvus; assembly: GCA_021461705.1. Taxonomy (NCBI): domain Eukaryota; kingdom Metazoa; phylum Chordata; class Mammalia; order Eulipotyphla; family Soricidae; genus Cryptotis; species Cryptotis parvus. Next base: position 21,972 of record JAJIBD010012309.1, read on the forward strand.
ACCAAAGGTAAATGGTACAGGGGAGACTCCTAAGAGTGAGGAAGCTCCCAGATAAATAGGAACCCCCAGAAATACTCACATACAGACTCCGCTGAGATGCTGGTTAGCTGAGTAAAGCCAGGGTCAAAAGCAGCTCACAGGCCGAAGTGATAGTACATGGGAAGGGTGTTTGCCCTGCATGTGGCCAACCCTGGTTCCATCCCCTACACCCCAAAGGGTCCCCCAAGGTCCACCAGGGGTGATCCCTAAGCACAGATCCAGGAGTAAGTCCTGAGCACCTCTGATTGGCCCAAAAACAAAACACCTAAACTGGGGCTGGAGCCACAGCACACTGGAAGGCCTTTGCCTTACACGGCCCACCTGGGCCGATCCCGCATCCCATAATCTCCCTCCCCCTGCCCCAAGCACTACCAGGAGTGATTCCTCAGTGCACAGTCAGGAGTAACCCCTGAGCATTGCTGAATGCAGCCCCCAAAACAAACAAAGAAGAGCTGAATCCACATTTTAAAAAGCAGAAGACCGAGTAAAGTCCTCACCTCTTTGATTTTTGATGCCAGCTCCTGCCTCTCTTTTTGAAACTCTGGCAATTTTTTTCATCTACTTGCCTCTGGAAAAAACTCAAGAGTGTTACTGCAGTGTCACCGAGGTCCGTGGGCCGCTGTCAACTGCTTTCCTGGGGCTGCGACTCTAATGAGCCGACTCCTGCGGCCCCGGGGTCACACCTGGCCTCCTCCCGCAGGCCCCTAGAGGAACGCAGCCCCTCCGCACAGGGGCTGTCCTAGAGAGAAGCTGGAGCACGGTGCTCCCGAATGCAATGGGGGTTCAGTGAGGCTGTCAACCACATCCGAGTCACTCGTCCCTCTGGCCACGTGGATGGGCGATGGGCTTATGACCCCTCCCACACATCAGAGCAAACCCCAGTTCCTTACAAAGAGGGCCGGGAGCTTCCCACACCTGGGAATCAAGAGGGCCTGCAAGGGAGCATTTCCCTCTGGGGCTTCCCACAACAGGCCTGGGGCACCCAAATGCTGACTCAGCTTCTCCCAAAGACAAAAAAACCAGGGAGGGGTGTGGGCTGGGGCTGTGGGCCCCTGGGAGCAGCCTTGCCAATTTTCCAGAGGCAGCTCAAAGGGCGATCACTCCCTTCTCTGTGACCGGGCGATCACTCCTTTCTCTGTGACCCGGGCGATCACTCCCTTCTCTGTGACGGGCGATCACTCCCTTCTCTGTGACCGGGCAATCACTCCCTTCTCTGTGACGGGCGATCACTCCCTTCTCTGTGACCCGGGCGATCACTCCCTTCTCTGTGACCGGGCGATCACTCCCTTCTCTGTGACCCGGGCGATCACTCCCCTTCTCTGTGACCGGGCGATCACTCCCTTCTCTGTGACCGGGCAATCACTCCCTTCTCTGTGACCGGGCGATCACTCCCTTCTGTGACCAGGCGATCACTCCTTTCTCTGTTACCTGAGTGATCACTCCCTTCTCTGTGACCTGGATGATCACTCCCTTCTGTGACGGGGCGATCACTCCCTTCTGTGTGACCTGAGCAATCACTCCCTTCTTTGTGACCGGCGATCACTCCCTTCTCTGTGACCCGGGCGATCACTCCCTTCTCTGTGACCCGGGCATCACTCCCTTCTGTGACCAGGCGATCACTCCTTTCTCTGTTACCTGAGTGATCACTCCCTTCTCTGTGACCTGGATGATCACTCCCTTCTGTGACGGGGCGATCACTCCCTTCTTTGTGACCCGGGCGATCACTCCCTTCTCTGTGACCGGGCGATCACTCCCTTCTCTGTGACCGGGCGATCACTCCCTTTCTCTGTGACCCGGGCGATCACTCCCTTCTCTGTGACCGGGCGATCACTCCTCTTCTGTGACCGGGCGATCACTCCTTTCTCTGTGACCCGGGCGATCACTCCCTTCTCTGTGACCCGGGCGATCACTCCCTTCTCTGTGACCCGGCGATCACTCCCTTCTCTGTGACCGAGGCGTCCACTCCTTCTGTGACCGGGCGATCACTCCTTTCTCTGTTACCTAAGCGATCACTCCCTTCTCTGTGACCAGGCGATCACTCCCTCTCTCTGTGACCTGGGCGATCACTCCCTTCTCTGTGACCGGGCGATCACTCCTTTCTCTGTTACCTAAGCGATCACTCCCTTCTCTGTGACCCGGGCGATCACTCCCTACTCTGTGACCTGGACGATCACTCCCTTCTGTGTGACCCCGGGCGATCACTCCCTTCTGTGTGTGATCTCACTGGGCTGCTGCTTTTCTAGTGGAGGTAGTTTTTACTGAATGAAACTTGCTCAGAGGGGCCGTTGCCTTGCACGCGGCTGGCCTGTGCCGGCCCGGGTTCAATCCCCAGCATCCCATATGGTCCCCCGAGCACGCCAGGGAGTAATTCCTGAGTGCAGAGCCAGGGAGTAACCCCCTGAGCATCGCCTGGTGTGATGCAAAAAAAAAAAAAAAAAAAAAAAAAAAAAGAAACTTGCTCAGAAAGATGTGAAAGACTGGGGCTGGAGCGATAGCCCAGCTGGTAGGGCGTTTGCCTTGCACGCAGCCGGCCTGAGCCGGCCCAGGTTTGTTCCCGGCATCCCATATGGTCCCCAAGCACTGCCAGGAGTAATTCCTGAGTGCAGAGCCAGGAGAAACCCCTAAGCATCACTGGGTGTGACCCAAAAAAAACAAAAAATAAATTAAAAATAAAGATGTGAAAGGTGAGAGAAGGGAGAGGTGCTCCAGAGAGACCACAGCTTCTCCAGAGGGGAACTAAACCAGCAGAGAAACAGAGGAGCCAGGAACGCAGCACCAGCAGGGGAAGGGAGCGCTTCCCTCGCATGCAGACAACCCAGGGTTCAATCTCCAACACCCCATATGACCCCTGGAGCACTGCCAGGACTGATTCCTGAGTGCAGAATTAGGGAGTGATATCCGTTCCTGGCATGGCCTCCAAAAAAAAAAAAAAAAAAAAAAAAAAACAGAAAACGAAATGACACACAGAGACAAGCACACAGACTTTGTATTCCAGGGGGGAACACAGGCCCAAGAGCAAGCCTGGGGTCCTGGACCCCAGACGCCTGTGAACTCAACAGAGCCGGGCAAGAGGGGGAAGGCAAAGGCAGCTACAGCCCAGGATTGCTTCAACTCACCGTATTTCCATGAAACCAAGTTGTGTTGGACAGTCACACGCATCTGTTTACCCTGACCCCACAGCTCTAGGCTACACTGGCAGAGTTCAGGGGATGAAACAGGTCCCGGTCTGGCCAGCACAGCCTAAACTGCTACTCTGTGAACTGGTCAATACATCTGCTGGCCCACGAGGCTAGGCGTGTCCCAACGGAAGCGGCAGCCGTGTTACCTGTCTGCTGGCCCACGAGGCCAGGTATGTCCCAACGGAAGCGGCAGCCGTGTTACCTGGCGCTTTGCTCGGCCTCCGACACAGAGCCCGCTGGCGGGAGAGCTTGTCCAGCTGGTGGTCCAGCAACTCCTTCTGCCTCTGCATTTCCTGAACGGGAGGAAGCAAGTCTCTTTCTAGAAAGAAAGAAAAAAGAGAATCGCACACACAGATACACAACACAGTTTCTACACACACACACACACACATATACACACACAGTTTCTACACACAGACCGTTTCTACAGTTCCTGCACACACACACACACACACACTCACACACACACTCACACAGACAGACTGTTTCTATACACACTTACACACACACTCCACACAGACTGTTTCTATACACTCCCACACACACACAGACAGACTGTTTCTATACACACTCACACACACACACTCGCTCGGACTTACTCAGCCTGTGGCTGACTTGGCTGTCCAAGCTGAATCTGAGAACCTCGGTATTAATCGACTTCTCTGTGCCCAAACGTACTAAATTGATATCTCCACAGTTTCCTGTTGATGGAGACCACGGCAGACGTCAGGGGGCATCTCTGCTTGCCTCCAAACAGCAAGGGCGAATCTTTTTTCTTCTCTTTTAACCATTAAATCACCGTCATTAACAAAATTCCTCACAAGAGAGTCGTCACAAGTACTCATATTCAACAACACCAGTCCCACCACCCATGTGTCCCAACCGCCACCCACGGCGGCACGCCACACCTCCCCCATTCCCCCGCCAGCTCCCCAGCTGGCAGCAACCACCACAGATCTTTGCAACGCCTGCATGGGAAAGGTCCTGGGAAGGGCCTGACCCCAACTGGGTGGTTACGCAGCAGCTTGCGCGTCTGGGCCTTCTCTCCGCATTACGCAGCGATCCTGGTGCAAGCTGTGTGGAAGGAAGATGGAGGCTGCGGAGCTTGTAGTCACGCCACGGGTCATTGGAGGTGGGGGCCGAGGGAGGGGCCTCGACCCCGCCAGTGAGGGTAAATCTACTGGGCAGCACTGACCCCTCACAGGCCGGAGCTGAGTGTGGGAAACTCTCTCTGGACCACAGTGCTCAAGCCCGCTGGGCCACGAGGAGTCAGGGTGTTTGAAGCCCGTGACCCCCAGCCGGCCGGCCGGGAAGCAGCATGCTTCAGTCCCAGAACCCATGAACCCATTCCTTCTTGGAGCAAGTGCCGTTGTGGGGCGGTCAGGTCCCAGTGGTCCTGCGGCCCTGCCTCCGAGGCCCAGGACAGGGCTTTGTGGCAGTGACCGCCTGCAACCGTGGCAGGCCCGTGAGCAGCACCAACAGGGGCCCAATCGGCTGCCGCGCGAGTCAGGGGCTGGATAAAGGAATTCATAGACAGCCCTCCTCAACGTGTGTTTGTTCCTAGTTCGGCTCAATGAGATGCTCTTGGAGGTTTCACAACTTTTTTCTTTTGTGGACTGTTGCACTACAGCTGCCCGGAGCCTCTGCATCTGCCCTGGATTGCCTCCTGCTGGTCACTGCTGGTCAGGAGGGTAGTCTAAATGTGGCAGTTTATCTGACCATGTATTCTATACTGGCTGGTATAAATATTCTCTCATGCTGCCACAATCATCGTGGGACTAGCTAGATATTACAGGCATATTTGCCTGGCCATGTTGGATCTCTAAGTAATTAGACCAAAGAGAAATGCTGTTTGCCTCCAAGCAAGCAAGCATGGCTCCCTGATAACTCAAAAGCAACTACAATACAAAACTACCGTGAAGTAAAGATGAAACTCTTGTGAAGGCTTGGAGAAATATTGAACTGGCTTTAGTCTTTGGTTACAGATACATGCCATCTCAGAAACCCCTCCTCTCTACCCTACAAAGGCATTTCCTATCTTGGCTCGAGACTTTAGCATCTAAAAGGGCCCAGGTGAGGTCCTGGGAGAAATTACCTGAGGGCATTTGACCCTGCTGGCTTCCCATAAAAGTGGGAGGTCTGAGTTGCAGGGGATAAAACTAGCCTGCTTCCTCTCCCCTCGCTCTCTTTCTTGGGTTCTCTCTCTCCTTGGGGCTTGTGCTCTTTTTGGGTCATTCTTTCCCCCTTTCTGCTGGCGACTCGTCTCTGTCTCCTCTCTACAGGGCCTTAACACATGGTGGTCACCATCTTGGCCTACACGTGGCCGGGGTCCTAGCCGGGAATCCCTAAGCACAGGGTGTTTCCTATTGCTGATTTGTATGCCTGAATATGTATTAAATAAAGCATTTTAAAACCTCGTCTTCCTGAATTCCTGTGTCTTTTTCCGTCCACCGGCCGCTGATCCCCTGGGACAGAAGGGGGACCCCCTGACCCTGCTCCCGGATTTTGTGTGGGGCGCTGCAGCATCTTCCCGCAGTGGACCCCAAGGCTCACGCTCAGGTCACATGCACACAACGGAAAGCAGTGAACGAGGAAGCCACACCAGGCTCCTGCCAGAAAGGGAAGGAACGAGTCAGGACTCGTGCTAAACTTCTCCATCAGTGAAGCACTAAGAGGCCCTTTACTTGGGAAGAGGAGTGCCGGGGATCAGGCGCTCGCGTGCACCAGGACAGAGCCGAGCAAGGCCACTACAGCCCCTGAGCCACTGAAGCTAGTGGGAACCTTCCCTGACAAACCCGAGGGACAGAAGCTGCTCAGATCCGGTCAAGTCTGGACAGACCAACATTCTCTACAGAAACCCACGACGAGATGGGGCGCAGGCTGGTGTCAAGGCTAAAAGCACTCCCCGCACCCTCTGCACACCTTGGAGACGAGGCTGAGTCTCGCCCTGACCTGAGTCTCACCCTCAAAGGTCTCGGGGGCACCACAGAGCGTGAACAGCCTCACCACACAGCCATGAGCAGAGGCCCCGGAACCAGAAGGCGCGGGGCCCCCTGGAGCCCCCTGGGAGCAGCAGGCTGAGGCTGTGCAAGCACAGGGTGGCACTCATATGGCCCAAAGGACACTGGAGAGCCAGCGGGAGGGGGTGGCCCCGGACCGGCTGTGCTGGCACCACTCAAATGCTCCACCCTCGCCGCACCCTGACACCACACTCTAAGAGCAGGCGTCTAGAGCGGCCCCAACTCCCCGCCCTACAGTCCTGCTTAAATGCGTGTCCTCTAACAGACATCCGAAACCCTGACCCCAGGGTGCCCAGCACAGAGCAGGCACTCAGCAGCTCCAGTCAAAGACCCCTCCGCCTCTGCGGGCCACGTCCGGAGCAGCTGTGCACACAAAGGCCCACTCTGTCCTTGGGGGCCCCACGACACACACAACAACACTTAAGGCTCATACCCAAGGGATTCTTCTTGTCTTTGCATTTTTCTTTGAATTCGCGGATGATCTTTTTCATGAGCTCGTCCACGGCACCATTGGACGGCGCGCACACCAGGACCCGGTTCTGCTTGATTTTGGCACTGGAGTTTTCATCCGAATGTCCTCTCCGCTGGGTCTGCGGACGCGCCACCACGCACCCAAACAGAAACACCAATGAGCTCATCCGGGCACTTCCCTTTTTCCCACCTTCTGCGCATGTCCAAAATTCCCACTTAAGATAAACTCAGCATCGGTAAGGGACGCAGACAGAAAGTGTCCGCACACTCCGCAGCACTTCATCCGAGCACCCGAGAACACAGCAGGCGGCCTCTGGCCATAGGCGGGACCAACGTCTCCCACAGCTGGGCCTCAGCACTAGCCTTCCCTACAGCCACGCTCTGCTCTGCCGGCTGCTCGCCACAGTCCCTCTCCTCCCTCCTCCCTGCCTTCTCCGAGAAAGCCCTTGCTCCCGGGGCGGCACGCCCTGCCGGCTCGGCCCGGGGATGCAACAGTCCCGCCGGCACAGTGGCCGCGCTGGCTCCCTACCTCTGTCAGCAGCCGGCACAAGAGGCCCACGATCGTCTTTGACTTTCCTGTCCCAGGAGGCCCGTGGATCAGGCAGATCTTGGCGATGGACGGGGACTGCTTCACCATGGCGTAGGCGGTCTCGATGGCTTTCCTCTGGTCTTCGTTCAAATCTTTCAAGTAGTTGAGCTGTACCGGGGGAGGGAGAGCACGTGAGCTTCCTGCGCCGGGCAGGAGGGCGGCGTCCATCGCACACCCTCCCGCTTGCACGACAGCAGCCCGGCGCCCAGCCCACAGCACGCTCCGGCTGTCGCAGCAAACTCCGTCTCTTCATTTACTCCGCTTCTCTCCATGTTAGTCAGTTCTCAGAGTGAGAACATTCTTTCTTGGCATACTGGGACACCCGGAAAACCCAGAGGGCTCCGCTCCTGGTCTAAAGCACACTGCCCTCACAGCTCAGCCCCCTGACGCCCCCAGTCTCTAAGCTTCCTGCAACAGTGGGCAAAGCTGGGAGCAGCCCATAAATGCCTTGCTGCGAAACAGGTTCAAGACGGTTTGAATTTGAGGGGGATTGTTTTCTTTTTTGTTTTTCTGGTGTTTGAACACACGCTGGGTGCGGGAGCTGCTCCTGACCCCCGTGCTCTAGGCTCACCTACCCCTGCAGTGCTCAGCACGGCCAGGCACAAGGCAAACACCTTCCCCGCTCAGGCTCCCAAGGGCTCAGATGACTCCCGCCCCGAGCTGGTCTCCGTGGTCACTTTCTAACACTCCTCCACCGCTCCAGCAAGACGCGTGTGTGCACACAGAGGCCAACCCCGCCCGCCTGGGCAACAATCACCCATTTCCCATCTAGCTTTCGGACCCCAGGTTCCCGCCATCACCAAGTCCTGCTCGGCTCCTTTCTGGAGGTGAGGGGAGTGAGGTGACTGACTGGGTCACACAGGGCCCGCACAGGGAGCGCCAGGGGCAGTGGCTGACGGAGGGCGTGACTCACGATTCTCTCCGAGTTGGTGGAACACAGGCCTTTGATGCCGAAGTCCGTGGGGTTGGGGTTAAGAATGGCTCTGGACAGCTGGTTCTGGCCACTCAACAGTGACATGGCTTTCAGCTTCCGCTGGGTGTTGACCAAGGAGCCAATGACGAGGCACAGCACGGCGTCGTCGGGGTGCAGCGGCAGCCGGTCGTGCGTCTGGATACAGAGGGAGCACTCCGTCTTCCCGCCGTGCACTAGCACCGAGGAGGAGGAAGAGACGTTTGAGCTTCGGGGAGCAACAGCATCCGGCCCAGCTGACATGGGGGGCTGGAGCACAGACCCCGTGGGCTGAGGCCCTCAGTCTCATCCCCAGCAGCCCACAGCGTGGCCCTGGTGACTCCCAGCACCGCAGACCCCAGCAGTAGCTCAGTAGGCGAGTCTGCTCCAGCACCGACACCGCTCCCCACCAGGCCACCCGAAAACCGCGGGGGTGGGGGGGCCAAAATAACAGGGCTGGGGAGCTGCCAAGGCCTGGCGTGCAGGCTCCGCATACGGGCGCTCGGGGTTCGAGCCCCAGCACCACAGCACACGTGCTCCGGCTGAGAGTTCCCGAAGCTCCAGGCGCACTCACTCGGAGAGCGGCGGAACTTCTGAACAAAGCCACAGTAGTGCTCGGGGGGCTCCGGCGGGTGCTTTCTCTCCGCGCGCTGTTCCTCTCTCCGCCTCCGTCTCTCAGGAACCAAAAACACCAAATCATTTTCCTTTGGATGAAGCTGTCTAGCCAGTTCATTTTCGTCAAGGTGAACTACAAAACAGGAAGGAATTAGTATCACTCACCCAGAAATATGTACGAAAGATGAAGGCTTAAGGCTATTACACGCTTCTACCAAGTTCAAGCAAATACACAGTACCACAGACTTTGGGTATGTGCCGAACTTGGACGCTCCGAGCCAGTCCACACTGCCCACAACTGCTTCTAAGCATCATAATGAGGGCTCAGGAGTACACGCTGCCTTCCAGCACGAGGCCATCCGCCCGGCACAGCACGTGATAGCCCAAATCTCGTTCAATCAGGAGTGACCCCAAGCACTGTTGTGTGTAACTCACAAACATAAAAATGCTAAGAGCCGAAACAGCACTGTAATATTCAGTTCTTAATCATTCCTCTCCTTAAGTTTAAGGGCTTTGGCTGCCGTGTGGGGCTCACCCAGCTCCCGGTGGGCGGCGCCTTGAAGGATACTGTGGTGCCCAGGAGTGAGCCCGAGGGCCCAGGTACATACGAGGAGGTTAGCTGTGGTGTTTCACAGGTTTGGATTTTTAATTGTACTTATTTTTTGCTTTTTTTTGGTCACACTTGGTGATGCTCAGGGGTTACTCCTGGCTCTGCACTCAGGAATTACTCCTGGCGGTGCTCAGGCAACCATATGGGATGCCGGGATCGAACCTGGGTCAGCCGCGTGCAAGGCAAACGCCCTCCTCGCTGTGCTGTTGCTCCGCCTCCCCCATGTTTTACGCTTTTTGTTTTTTTCAGAGGTCACCCTGATGGCGGTCAGGAATCACTCCTGGCGGTGCTCCGACGACCACACATACGGTCTGCTGGGGATCAAACACGAGTCTGCCCAGTGTAGAGCCACGGCCCTCCCCGTGCTATCGCGCAGGCTCCGTGCTGGATTGCCCCATGCTGGATTTTTATTAAAAATTTAAAAACCTGGCTCTTCCATCATTATCATTTACAAAAATGAATCTATGAACATGAAAGCCAAACTATAAAAATAGTAGAACCATTTTGGGGGGTTGGGGAGAGTTCAACGGGCAGGGGTCCTGCTCTGTAGAAGGGACGTCCCCAGTGTGGTAGCTGGGGTCACTTCTAGTGGTGCCCAGGGGACCGTGCAGTTCTCAGGAATCAAACCTGCACCTCCTGCACACTACAGTCAGCACGGTGTGTTATGTGCACAACTGCACACATCTGTCAGATTCTCAGAAGTAGGGAAACAGCTAATGAACATGGGCACTTCATGTACCATAGAATGACCCACACATGGGGCCGGAGCGATAACCCAGCGGGGAGGGCGTTTGCCTTGCACGCGGCTGGCCTGTGCCAGCCGGGTTCGATCCCGGCATCCCATATGGTCCCCTGAGCACCGCCAGGAATAATTCCTGAGTGCAGAGCCAGGAGTAACCCCTGAGTGTCGCCAGGTGTGACCCAAAAAGCAAAAAAAAAAAAAAAAAGAATGACCTACACATGAAGGGTAGGGAGGGGAGACTAGAGTGTGGTGACTGGGACCATTGCCGTGCCCATGGAATGTGCCAGGTGTGCCAAATCCACCCTCCCAGCACAGCCCACGGAGTCAGCAGGAGCTCCCTGGAGCCAGACAGACGGTCCCCCCACACTCAGCAGGAGCCCACACCGCCAGGCCGTCATAAATGCTGGGTGATAAGGGAGTCACAAATGGGTACATGGGGCCAGAGCGACAGCACAGCGGGAGGGCATTGGCCTTGTTGCGGCCGACCCAAGTTCCATCCCAGCATCCCATATGGTCCCCGACGACCGCCAGGAGTAATTCCTGAGCGCAGAGCCAGGAGAAACCCCTGAGCATTGCTGGGTGTGACACAAAAAGTAAAACAACAAGCAAAAAACCAAAACGGGCACATGATGAGAGCACAGCTCACAGAGAAGCAGTGGAAAACCTGGCGGAAAGACAGACGTCCGTGTCCACAGGGCAAGACAGACGCCCGTGTCCACAGGGTAAGACAGACGCCCGTGTCCACAGGGCAAGACAGACGCCCGTTGTCCACAGGGTAAGACAGACGCCTGTGTCCACAGGGCAAGACAGACGCCCGTGTCCACAGGGTAAGACAGACGCCCGTGTCCACAGGGTAAGACAGACGCCCGTGTCCACAGGGTAAGACAGGCGTCCGTGCCCACAGGGTAAGACAGGCGCCCGTGTCCACAGGGTAAGACAGACGTCCCTGTCCACAGGGTAAGACAGGCGTCCGTGTCCACAGGGTAAGACAGACGCCCGTGTCCACAGGGTAAGACAGGCGCCCGTGTCCACAGGGGTAAGACAGGCGTCCGTGTCCACAGGGTAAGACAGGCGTCCGTGTCCACAGGGCAAGACAGACGCCCGTGTCCACAGGGCAAGACAGACGCCCGTGTCCACAGGGTAAGACAGGCGCCCGTGTCCACAGGGTAAGACAGGCGTCCGTGTCCACAGGGGTAAGACAGGCGTCCGTGTCCACAGGGTAAGACAGGCGTCCGTGTCCACAGGGTAAGACAGACGTCCGTGTCCACAGGGCAAGACAGACGCCCGTGTCCACAGGGCAAGACAGACGCCCGTGTCACAGGGGTAAGACAGGCGCCCGTGTCCACAGAGTAAGACAGACGCCCGTGTCCACAGGGTAAGACAGACATCCGTGCCCACAGGGTAAGACAGACGTCCGTGTCCACAGGGTAAGACAGATGTCCGTGTCCACAGGGTAAGACAGACGCCCGTGTCCACAGAGTAAGACAGGCGTCCGTGTCCACAGGGTAAGACAGACATCCGTGTCCACAGGGTAAGACAGACATCCGTGTCCACAGGGTAAGACAGGACGTCCGTGTCCACAGGGTCCCTGTCAAGTGACGGGCAGTGATGCCTCCTGCGGCCTGCCACCTCCCCAAACGCTCTGGGTCCTGCCCAGGAGTTTTCAGAGGGGGAGTTTGGGTCACCCAGCGCCAGTGCTCAGGGTCACTCCTGGTGGGGCTCTGGGACACCTGCAGTGTCTGGGGCTGAAGCACGAGCCAGCCACAGCCACCCCAGGGCCTTTAGCCCTGTCTCCTCCCTCTGGTCCGCCCCCTAAAGTTCTATTTCCAAGTGACATGAAAGAAAAGCACTAAACAAACAGACGGCAGGAAGATTCTCAGAGTCCATCGCCAGCGGCCCCCGCCCCGCTCCCACACAGGAAAGCCCCTTCATGCACTCCCCCAGGCCCCAGCACTTGTGGACATTCGGGCCTGTACCATCTCATTTCAGAGTTGTTAAAGCCATGAATTAGTCTTGTTTTGGTTGGGTTTTGGGCCACATCCAGTGGTGCTCAGGGCTTACTCCTGACTCTACACTCAGGAATCACTTGTATCACTGTCTTCCCGCTGATCATGGATTTGCTCGAACAGGCCCCAGTAACATCTCCATCCGTCCTGGCACATGCTAGTAGAGCCCAAGGGCATCTTCTCGCTCCAGGAACATGAAGAGCCTCAAACCATTCTATCAGGTCATGGGAATGAGCTCTATAATTGTTATTGGTATTTGGCATATCAAATGCAACATGGGTAGCTTGCCAGGCTCTGCCATGCGGGTGGGATACTCTTGTACTCACCTCTAATTTCGAGTATTTTTTTTTTTCTTTTTGGTCACACCTGGCAATGCTCAGGGGTTACTCCTGGCTCTGCACTCAGGAATTACTCCTGGCGGCGCTCGGAACATATGGGATGCTGGGGATCGAACCTGGGTTGACAGCGTGCAAGGCAAACGCCCTCCTTGCTGGACTATCGCTATGGCCCCCACTTACATATTCTTTTTTTTGCTTTTTTTGGGTCACACCCGGCAATGCTCAGGGGTTTATCCTGGCTCTGCACTCAGGAATTACCTCCCGGCGGTGCTCGGGGACCATATGGGATGCTAGAGATCGAACCTGGACCAGCTTGGGCCGCCACGTGCAAGGCAAACGCCCTACCCGCTGGGCTATCGCTCCGGCCCCCAACATATTCTTAAATGATTATTTTTATCAAGACTTAAGAGGTCTAACTCAACTTAGGAACCAGAAAATCTATACAACGACGCCTCCTCTTTGATAGAAAGCATAGTTCAAGGGATAGCAGAAAGAACTTACCCACAAACTCCCAATAATTTTCATACTTATTCGGAAATTTCCGGAACAGCAGTGAATAAGAGCATTTAGTCGGGTTGTTGCTCCACTCCGGCCACCTGCGGGAGAACAGAGCAACGTAAGCACAAAAGAACTCGGGACGGCTAATGCTTAAAAACCATCATGGCCAAAACAAGCAACTGTCGTCTCCCAAACCTATAACCCCAGAGATAACATTACATCTCCGTCTTCAGCCAGAGACACAACACAGCAGGTAAGGCCTTGCCTCACGTGCAGCGGACCCAGATCTGACTCCGGCTACACTGTGGGTCCCGAGCTCTGCCAGCATCGATTTCACAGAACGGCCGGGTGTGGCCATGCAGCAAAACCCCCTTAAGGTCCAGAAAGGACAGTACAGGGGTAGTTGAGGCACGTGCCTTGCATATGGCAACCCCAGTTCAACCACACACAATGTCTGAGCACCACCAGGGGGTCACTCCTGAGCACAGATCCTGAGCACTGCTGGAAGAGGAAGGAAGGTGACCACGGACAAAGTAACTGAGAAAGGCACCACAGGACTAGCTGACAAACAGCTAGAGCAAGAGGGACGGATACCGGGATGGAGATGGGGCAGGATTCGGGAACAGCACAACAGTACCGGGGGGTGGGGGGGCTGCCTTGCACGCTGCTGATCTGGGTGTGATTCCTGGCATCCCATATGGTTCCCAGCACCGCCAAGAGTTAATTCTTGGGCCGGGCGACAGCACTGTGGGGAGGGCATTTGTCTTGCACGCGGCTGACCCAGGTTCGATCCCCAGCATCCCATATGGTCCCCAAGCACCGCCAGGAGTAATTTCTGAGCTAAGAGCCAGGAGTAACCCTGAGCATTGGTGGGTGTAACCAAAAAAAAAAAAAGTTAATTTTTGAGTGCAGAGCCAGGAATAAGCTCTGAACGTCATCAGATGTGATCCAAAATGCAAAACAAGGGGCCGGGAGCGATAGTCCAGCAGGGAGGACGTTTGCCTTGCAGGCAACCTACCCAGGTTCCATCCCCAGCATTCCATATGGTCCCTGAGCACCACCAGGAGTAATTCCTGAGTGCAGAGCCAGGAGTAACCTCTGAGCATCTCTGGGTGTGACCCAAAAAAAGCAAAACAAAAAGCAAAAAAAAAAAAAAAAAAGCAAAACAAAAGGCACAGGACCCAAGCCCGCCTCTGACCCAAGCACTGGCGGGGAGCAGGTGACAACACCTGCCACTGCCTCAGCAGCCTCTAAGAGAAGGCGAGCGACCACCTTTACCTGGTGACTTCCGGACACACGGGACCTCTGCACCCCTTTCTCTGCGTCTCCCGGCCTTCCCGCCCAGGCTGACCCGCTCAGCCTCCCCGAGCCCCCCGGCTTGACATCACGGCCCTTGTCTTTACCCATAACACCCGCCAGGCACCCAAACACCTGTGATCGGACCTGCACCCCAACGGTCCTGGTTGGTTGTTTTTTTTTCTGAATATCTTATTGCATACTCGGGTTTTTGTTTTTTATTATTTTATTATGCCACCGTGAGATCTACAATTACAAAGATGTGGGGCGGAGCGATAGCCCAGAGGGTAGGGCGTTTGCCTTGCACCGGCTGGCCTGTGTTGGCCCGGGTTCGATCCCCCGGCATCCCATATGGTCCCCCCGAGCACCGCCAGGAGTAATTCCTGAGTGCAGAGCCAGGAGTAGCCCTTGAGTATCGCTGGGTGTGACCCAAAAAAAGAAAAAAAAAAAAAGTTCATATTTGGGTTTTGGTCATTCAGTGTTCCAGAACCAACGCCCAGATTCCCTCCTTCCTCCTATAGACTCTCTCTCTCTCTCTCTCTCTCTCTCTCTCTCTCTCTCTCTCTCTCTCTCTCTCTCTCTCTCTCTCCCTTCTTTTTACATATTGTGGATTGTAATATTTAGAGGTTATCATGTGTGTCTTTTTTGCCTGTATTTAATGCTCAATTCTAGGTTGGTATTAGCACTTTCGATTGAATAGTATTCAATATTCAACATCATACATATGTTGTTTTGAATACAAAAGTATTCAACATCATATTCAATCGACAGTTTTGCCTGACCAATGTTGCTGTCGTCCCAAAGTTCCAAACAGGATCGGACCACCGTCTCCCTTCGTGCAAAATTCTACTTCACGGAACGGGGAGAAAAGGCTGCAAAGTGGGGCCGGAGCGATAGTCCAGTGGGGAGGGCGTTTGCCTTGCACCACGGCCAACCCGGGTTCGATCCCTGCCATCCCATATGGTCCCCGAGCACCGCCAGGAGCAATTCCTGAGCGCAGAGCCAGGAGTAACCCCTGAGCATCGCCGGGTGTGACCCAAAAAAAAATAAATAAAGAAAAAAGAAAAGGCTGCAAAAGTTTAAGAAGAGAACTCCCAGAATGACCACCAAATGGGAACTCTTTGGCACCATTGCGGCAACATGGGAAGATACCATCATTGACGACATCGATGAAGAATACAACCGACTGGTTCAGCACCTCCATGATTGTGCAAAGAATGCCGAGAGAGAGAAGAACACAAAGGACGCTTGTCTTCAGAAACTCTCGAGCTCATTTGTCAACGTGGCAAGGCACGAGGCTCCAGGAGACCAAATTCTGAAGTCCAAGCACGCAAAGCGGTGCAGAGAAGCGGTAAAGGAAGACCTCAAAGAGAGAAGAGCAGAAACACTGGCCGATGCAGCAGAAGCCGGGAAAAGCATTCGCACCGCCCGCCTGTCCTTCGCCAACTATAAGACCAAGATGACTGCCCTCCGACGCCCTGATGGATCTATCACATCTTCCAGAAAGGCAATGGAGATTATCCATGACTTCTGTTGGAGGACAGGTTTAGCTAATCTGGGAGTTTTGTTGTTTTGCTCACTCCCAGCTTAATCTTATTTAAGCCAATGTTCATTCTAATGAGATCTCTCTTCTATGTAAACACTGCTAGAGGGTGTGGCAGTTACAGAAGTCACCTTGATTAAATAACTTCTTACTTATACATCTACTAAGACTTCTATGTTTTCTAGATTGGGCACAGCTCCTCTTTATACCCACTGCACCCAACGTGGGACAGTTAGAATTTACCAGGAGACTACCACCCTGGCTACGGTGAGACTAAAGGTAGACTATAGGAAGGATCATACTAGTTTGCTCTAAGCAGGCGAGTATGACCCTTTCAGTACATGAGAACAAGATACTCAGAATCACCCTGGTGCAGATAATAATAAGGACCTTGTGGGTACCATCTAGATTACATGAAGCTCATGAAGTTAAGATGTATTACTTTATATCAGCCCCTCTCTCTCCAGTGTTTTACATAAGAGATAATCTCAGGATTAGTCCTTGGTGTAACCTTTGTTTATACCTACAATAGGGTGTGGCACTACACTCTGTTTAGGGTTCTTTGTTGGCATGACAACCTCCGGATTAGGTTACTTTGGTATATATAAGGGGCTGACTTGAGGCCCCCTTCACCTTTTGCCTTTTTGGTTCCTCAGCCTTCAGCTTTTGGCTCCTGCGGCTTTTGGCTTTTGGCTTTTGGTCTTCTTCTTTGTGGGATCTCTCCTTGTGAGCGCTCATTCCCCTTGGAAGCTTTTTCTCCTTTACACCGTGGTGGTCGCCATCTTGGCCTACATGTGGCTGGGATTCTAGCCTGGAATCCTAAGCACCGGGCTTTTCCTTTTGCTGATTTGTATGCCTGAACCTGTGATAAGTAAAGCCTTTTAAAACTGCATCGGATTCCTGAGTTTTCATCCGTTCCTGCCGCCCCGGAGGTAGAAGGGAACTACGCTTCCCGGCACTGTTGGGGACCCCGGGCGGCCCGACAGACTTCTACTCGGAACTCTCTGATAGCAACGTCCACCTGCCCACATACCAAATTCCGCAGGGATGGATATGTCGTCCCCAACTTTCTCCCTTCTGGAATCCGACATGCCATTTCATTGGTAAAGAAGCGAACAGCACCCGGCTCAGACAAAGTCAGACCCAAACACCTGAAGAATCTGCCGTCGGTACTCATCAATACAGTAGCTCGGCTCTTCACACGCTACCTGTCCGAATGCAAGGTGCCCTCCCAACCTCCAATGGAAAACCAGCAGGACAGTTGTACTGTTCAAGAAGGGAGACATTCATGACATCAGCAACTATCGCCCCATCTGCCTGTTGTCCATCATCTACAAGCTGTTCACTCTCGAGTCATCCTGAACAGGATGGCAGAACATTAGATGAAGGACAACCATGCGAGCAAGGTGGCTTCCGGAAAGGATTCAGCACAATCAACCATATTCACACGGTAACCAAGCTCATTGAGGTTTGTAGGGAGTTCAAGATGCCGCTCTGTCTAATGTTCATTGATTTACAGAAAGCCTTTGATTCTGTGGAGACTGAAGCGATCATCGAAGCCCTAGCCAAACAGGGCGTTCAAACTCAATACATCATGATCTTTCGTTGGCTGTATTACGGATTCACCACCAGGATCTCACCATTCTACAAGGAAGTGATCATTGATGTCAAAAGAGGGTGATACCATTTCACCAAAACACTTCAGCATCACCTTCGAGCACGTCATGCGACAATTAGGATGGGAAGGAATGGGAGTGAAGATAGATGGTCGGCAACTACACCACCTTCGCTGATGACATTGTTCTAGTAACACCAACATTAGCCAAGCGGCACAAATGCTGGCTGATTTCAACTGTGAATGTGGAAAGATAGGTCTACAGCTGAATCTCAACAAAACAATGTTCATGAAAAAATGAACTAGTTCCAGAGGCCCCATTCACTCTCAATGGAACAGACATCTCTGAATGCAGCAGTTATGTGTACCTAGGTCAAGAAGTCAACATGATGAACGACCTAAAACCTGAGCTGCGCAGGGAGGAAGAGAGCGGCATGGAATGCCTTCAAAGGCATCGAAGAAATAGCTAAAAGGACAAAGAACCTCCGGCTCGGGCACATCTCTTTGACTCCACCGTTCTCCCTGCATTAACATACGCCTCAGAGATCTGGGCCCCTACGAAAGCAGGATGAGAATGCTATTCGGGTCTCCCAAAGAGGAATCCAAAGAGCTATGCTTGGAACATCACGCCTCACTCAAGTGAGAGAAGGAATCTGGAGTTCCGACCTCCATCGACGATCGAGAGTCAGGGAAGCTGTCTCCTTTGCCAAGGCATCGAAAATCAGATGGCGGGACATTTGGGAGACCGCTGGACTAGAGACGTTACCAACTGGATCCCATGGGACGTCAAAAGATCACGTGGCTGTCCACCTACAAGATGGTCAGACTTCTTCGTCAAGACCCTGAAGAAATGGTTTGAGGCTCTTCATATTCCTGAAGCAAGCAGATGCCATTGGGCTACACTTGCATGTGATAGGGTCAAATGGAAACGTTACTGGCGCCCGCTCGAGCAAATTGACTAATAACAGGATGTCAATGATCAATATGTACATATGTATATAATATGTATATATATTTATGTCATGAAAATAAATGCAGTCATTCTATATGTCTTTTTCTTTTTCTTTTTCTTTTTTTTTTTTTTTTTTGCTTTTTTGGGTCACACCCGGCAATGCTCAGGGGTTACTCCTGGCTCTGCACTCAGGAATTACTCCTGGCGGTGCTCGGGGGGACCATATGTGATACCGGGGGTTGAACCCGGGCCAGCATGGGCCGGCAGCATGCAAGGCAAATGCCCTACTCGCTGGGCTATCGCTCCAGCCCTTTTTTTTTTCTTTTTGAGTCACACCCGGCAATGCTCAGGAATTCCTCCTGGCAGAGCTCAGGGGACCATATGGGATGCCGGGAATCAAACCTGGGTCAGCTGCGTGCAAGGCAAATGCCCTACCGGCTGTGCTATCGCTCTGGCCCTTCCTTCTGGCTAATTTCACTCAACATAATCCTTTCCATGACCATCATTTATAGTAAATTTCATAACTTCATTTTTCACAACAGCTGCATAATATTCCATTGTGTAGATGTACCAAAGTTTCTTTATCCAGTTATCAGTTCTAGGGCACTCTGGTTGTTTCCAGATTCTGGCTATTGTGAATAGTGCTGCTATAAAAATGAAAGTACGGATGGGGGCTGGAGCGATAGCCCAGCGGGTAGGGCGTTTGCCTTGCACACGGCCGGCCTGTGCCGGCCCAGGTTCGATCCCGGCATCCCATATGGTCCCCGAGCACCGCCAGGACTGATTCCTGAGTGCAGAGCCAGGAGTAACCCCTGAGCATCGCCAGATATGACCCAAAAAGAAAAAAAAAAAAGCCTTGAAAAGTAAAAATAGGGCTGGAGCAATAGTCCAGTGGGGAGAGCACTTGTTTTGCATGTGGTCAACCCAGGTTCCGCCCCAGCACCCCGCAGGGTGCCCAGAGCCCCATCAGGGGTGATCCGAGAGCACAGAGCCAGGAGTCAGCCTGGAGTTGACTCCTGAAAACCAAACAATCAGAACATAAAAACGCAGCCCAACAATTTAAACATATATGGACTTACCGTTTCAAACGTATTCAGTAGCTCCAGTGGGAAGAAAACGTTGAAATATTCCCCCGGGGTCTTGGGCGCAGTGGCACGCGTCTCGTGACGGCCTGGCACAGACTGGCGGGGGCCCGCACTGGCTGAAGTTCACCATCATGTCATACTTCCACTTTAAGACCTCTTTGATAAAGGCGTCTGCAATGGCCTGGGAGGTCAGGGGCATGCTGCCTGGGGCGGCTGCGGCCATGGAGCTGCTCTCGCCAAACGGAGGCCTGGATGTGGACCTTGGAACCACAGTGGGCCCCGGCGCCAAAACGGACACTCCATGGATCCTTCCCCTCACGCGAGGTGTTCAGGGCGGCGGGGCAGGCTCTGGTGGAGGGGGGGGGCGGGGTGGGGCTGGACAGCCTTCAGTGGAGGGGCGGGGGGGTGGCAGGGAGGCCTTGGGCACAGGCAGCGCCCCACTGGCTTTGCTCTTGGCGGACCGTGGCGGAGCAGAGCTGCTCTCCAGAGACTTGGAGAGATTCGCCAGCCGCGAAGTGTCACTGGAGCTGAAGACTTTGGTGGTGGAGGGTCTGGGCTTCAGCGGGCCGCGGCAGGGCGGGCTTGCGGAACTTCGTGGTCCGCGGCGGCCTCAGTCAAGTGCCTGGCGCAGAGCTCGTCCTGGCCCTGGGCGGTCTCCCCCACAGTCCTTGTGCCTGCACCCGGGCCCCTGGGGAACTCTAGCCGCGGCGCAGCGGGAGGGCTGCTGGCAGGCACCGCGGCATCCTTTCCCTGAGCAGCGGTGATGAGGTCACTCATAACAGGGGCTGTGATGAGGTCACTGTCCATCTGGGAGCATAAGTCCATGTCCTGTGGGTCGAGCTGGGTCAGAAACAAACTCTCGTCCTCGGAGGTCGCTGCCAGAGTTGGGCTCTTCCTGCCTGGTGCTGGCCTCTGCCTCCCCCGCCGGAGAGGCCCTGCCGCGGGCTCGGCCGTGGAGTCGGCCGCCCTCACTCCTCCACCCACGGCCTCGCCACTGGCTTTGGCCTTCACAGGGTCAGTCCTGAGGAACGGTGTTTCCAGGTCGTCAGCGAAGATGTCCATCGCTGGCCTGCAGATGGCGGGCGCTGCTTCTGGGCCGGCGGCCTCGGCGCCGTGCTCTGCCTGCTGCCAAGCTTTCCTGCGGGCCGGCCTTCGCCGTCCCCCACGCCCAGCCTATTCTTGTGGGCGTTGGCTCTCACCTGCCTTCGCAAATGTGGCTCTTGCATGGCCAGCAATTTCTTGTGATTTCGGACCGAGAGCATTTGGGGCGCGATTAATTTTGTCTTTTTCTGGGTGGTGACTGCTCCAGCCACCTTGCCATGGTGGCGGAGCTCCGAGATACTGTCGCGTGACGGCTGCGACAGATCAAAGGCTGCTTGCGCGGCGCCTTCTTCAGCCCAAGTCTCTCCACCACGGACGTGGCTCAGGCAGCTGGCGGGAGCGCTTTGGCGGCACCACAGCGGGCGTGGTCGGCACTGCAGGTGATGAGCCTCAGCGGGCTCCTTCTTGGTATTCGAATGCGTCCTGGCGTTCTTGGGCGCTGGGCCTCGTTGGACAGGCTTGGAATAAGTGCGGGGGGCTCGAAGGCGCCTTCTTGGTGGCTCTGGAAACACCGGAAGTGGCGGTGCAGCCGTGCTGGCTTCTGCCATTTTGGCAGTGTGCCGCTCTGTCTTCGGGAACTGTCATGCTGCGCCCGGGTCCGGCAGGTGCGGGCGGCTTCTGGGACTTTTCTGCACTGGCTTTTTCCAAAGCGTTTCCTCTTCCGTTTCTTCACTTCGACTTCACAGATGTCAACGGAAATGTTCATCTCTGGCTCTGGCCGCTCCTTGGGGGCCTCGGTGACAGCCCCTTCCGCCTGCGTCCTCGGGGACAGGGACCTGCTCACCCATGGTCCCCGCCCCGCAGGACACGGGGGAACTCCCCTTCACCCTCTTCATCTGCATTCTCGGCTGGTTTCTGATCTTGCCACACCGAAAACACTTCACACGGGGTTTCAAACTCGAAAAACTGAGAATCTGACTCCTCCAACTCCAACAGATTCTTGGTCTGTTCCTCCTTCGGGGCCTCCTTGGCCACACTCGAATCTGCCACAGAGCGCGCTGCTCCGGCTCGTCCTTGTCCAAGTCCACAGGCTCCGCCTCCGACTGTTTATCTCGGCTCAGGCTCCTCTCCTCCTCCTCCTCCTCCTCCTCCTCGGAATCGGAAATGATGATAATCTGGCTGTAGCTGGTGTCCCTGGCACTGTTTGCTTTGGCTGTGAAGCATCTTTTATCCTCTCGTACTTTCCTCTGGAGCTGGCACGGGCTTTTCTGAGGGGAAACTGACGGGGCAGTAATCACACTGGCGTGAGCCAGTAAAGACAAGTCGTGAAGGTCCTGGTCGAGCTGAGAATCCGTGAGAATGACGGCCTTGGGGCTGGGGCCGAGGGACTCATCGTCCCACGTCCGACAGAGCACCTCGGCTCATCTTGCTACCGGCCACCTCCAGGGTGTCCAGTGTAGTCAACGGCCCCCCAGGGAGAGTTCTTCCTCACAAGATCGCCGGTCATTTCTATAAGTGAGACCAGATCTTGATTGTCACACTTCTGGCTTGGGCAGCCGTCTCTGCGGGAGGAGGAAACACCCGCCGGCGTCTCCGCTCGGCAACAGCTTCTTTGCCAGCACTGGAGTGCTGGGACGTGTCTGGTCTCTGCTCTCACCCAGCGGACCGGGTGGGCCCGCACAGGGCCCATGGGAGCCGCCGTCCCCTCGGGGATCTTCGGTGTCTTTCCTTGAACAGAAACTCCCAATGCCGGACACAGTCAGGTTCTCCTCTGAATTCACCACGCTGTGGACCAAAAGTGCTTTTCCGGTGTTGCTGCTTTATCACATGTGACAACTTCGCACAAATTTCTTCCTTCTGCGCCTTAGTCTTAACTCTGAGGCTTTTGGCAGGAGCGCTGTCGCTGAGAGCCAATCCCTCACCTGCCGCGGGGGGTGCGCTCAGAGCTGCTCCTAGGCGTGTGGCTCCTGATGGTTTCTCTGTCCGATTCCCCGTTGGGGCCCTTTTCCTGAAGCACAATTCCTCGGCGAGCAGGAGGAACCGTCTTTTGAAGATTTCTGCTCGGGGTGCCGACTTGGACTGGTTCAGGAGCTATTGAGGAAAAGCGGTTCTTGCAACTCTGCGCTTCAACTGAGGGGGTCTTCGGCGTGGATTCTCTTGGCTCGGTCTCGACAGTTCTCGCCGCTTTCACCAAAGCCCCGTTGGGCACCTGGCACCCTTCTGTTTTCACTGGCTCTTTCGGGAGAGTCGGGCTGGCACCTCCCAGACGGGCCCCATCTTCCCAAGGTTTGTCCGCTTCTTCACTTCCGTCTTTACCGCAAGGGCCACGAGGGCTTCTACCGGAGAGGGCAGCTCCAGGAGCGAGCTACCCTGAGGGACCTTGAACTTGATGTTTCTGATAATCTGCTTCAAACACGTCTGTAACTCCTGGGTCTCCTGAGCGCTCAGCTGCCAACCCAGGGAGAGGTTGCCTCTGAGGAACAAGTTGAGCTTGTCCCAGAAGCGCTTGCACAGGGCCTGTTGGCCGAGCTGGTAGCCTTCTTTGAGGAGACTCCTGATGAGCTGCACGCAGGCTAGCTGCACGGAGTTGGCCGTGGCGGTGTGCAGCGACAGTGTGGAGATGACGGGGGAGCCCCTGGGTCCGCTGGAGGCCGGCTTCTCGGCAGCTGCGCCAAGGCGCTGGTCGGCAGCTTGGCGCATCTGACGACAGCCTCAACCCACTGCTGCGAGCTCACCCACAGCAGATGCAAACATTTCTTATTTCGGTGCAGCTCGATCACGGACACCAGGATGAGAAGGAAGAACTCTGTGACCTTGTCGCACACGGCATTGGTCTGGTTGAGGACGTCTTTGACCTCCGAGTGCAGGTGGTGGATGACCTCCACGATGTAGGCCACGCCCAGTTCCTTGAGGTCCATGAGGGACTGGACGAAGGGGATGAACCACAGGAAGGTGCTGTTGTGCACACGCATGTCCTGCCCGATGTCGGACTGCAGCACGTTCGTCAGCGTCTCCATCTCCTCGTACATGTTGGGGCAGTAATCGGGGCAGATGGCCGAGCGCCAGCCGGAATCCTGGAGTGGGAAGAACAAAGCAAGAATCGGAATCACGTATCAAGAGCACTGAGATAAATTACAAGCTCTGTTCACGCCAGGCTCTTCTCAAGAGCCCCCTCTCCTGTCGTCCTCTCACGAGCAGGCACATTCCAAGCCCTGCATCTAGCTCCGCCGGTTGCTTTTCCATCCACGGCGCTGAGCACCCGTCCCAGACACGCCCACACTTCCCGAACACACGGTAACCAGCCTCCCAGAGAGTGCGTGTGGGCCCAACTCCGTGAATGATGCACAAGACCCTGAGCGAGACACACGGGAGGGCAGAGCCCGGGCCCAAGCGCTGTACCTTTTTGGTCTTTTCAGGGTTGTAGTTGTACACGATCTGGCTGCAAGTCACAATCTCAGTCGAATATGGCTCCGGCTCAAATTTGGTCCTAAATATTAAAAAAAAAACAGAAAAGACAGAAGTAGAAAATAAGAAACAAGCAACCACCACCCCCATCGCTAGGTGCGTTCCAGCAGACTTCTGTACAGAGAGGAGTTAAATCCTGGGCCAACAACGCGCCCACGGGCAGAGCCTGCCTCAGGTGACTCTCTCTGGGTTTGCTCCACACACCGGACACGGAGCTGAGGGCGAGAAGTGCTGACCTAGCCCTGAACGCACCTTACGGAGCTGCTCCGAATTGTCTGGATCTCTCGATTGTAGCTCACGCTGTTGATGATGGTCTGAAAGGCGTGAATTGGGTCGATGAGCTGGCCCCAGACCTTTGACCCCAGGCGGTCCAGAATCACCATGAAACAATGTAGGGCTGGCCAGAAAGGGTCCACGCTATCATCTAGAACACAAGGGCGTTCCACCAAGTCACCAAACCAGTCGGAAAAGACACCTAAGACAGATGATCAGGGAGCCAGCGCGGCAGTTCGTTGGGGAGGGTGTTTGCCTTGTATGAGGCCAACCTGGGTTCAATCTCCGGCATCCCCTATGGTTCCCCAAACACCCACAGGAGCGATTGCTGAGTGCAGAGCCAGGAGTAACCCCTGAGCATCACTAGTTGTGACCCCCAAAAAAAAAAAGATGAGAAATCGTGTCATAGGTGCTCTTGGGGCGCTAAGAAGACCAAAAAAGCCGAGCACAGCAAATCCAAGATTTAAAAGCTGTCCATTTAGAGAAAGGTCTCACCTTTTCCTTCAATAATCCATGCTAGGAAAATTTACAATAGAAGTAAATTGAGCACGTCTAGGTCAGTGGTTTTCTTTTTTGTTTTTGTTTTTTCTTGCTTTTTTTGGGTCACACCCGCGACGCTCAGGGGTTACTCCTGGCTCTGCACTCAGGAATTACCCCTGGCAGTGCTCGGGGACCATATGGGATGCCGGGATCGAACCCGGGCCGGCACAGGCCGGCCGCGCAAGGCAAACGCCCTACCCGCTGGGCTATCGCTCTGGCCCCAGGTCAGTGATTTTCAACTGATTCCTGTGGACCAGCACTTGAGAACTACAAAGCAAGGTATAAACTCAACTTCCTCCATCTGGGTCCACCAAAGAACAAGTCCCCACCCACCACGCAGCTCGACGCCTCCCCAGAGCCTTCGACTTCAACAAAGAGAAGGCAGAGAGGCAGAGACAGACCTTCAGAGACTCAATGAGCTGCTCCAGCGGTTTCACGTTATTAGTGTACGTTTTTGTTTGGGAGTCACATCACACCCAGCAATTCTCAGGGGTTACTCCCGGCTCTGCACTCAGCAATGAGTCCTGGCGGTGCTCAGGGGCTATATGAGATGCCTGGGATCAAACGCGAGCACCTGCCCGCGGGACCATTGCTCCCGTCGTTCTACTGTTTGCCACGCCCGACGACGGCGTTGCCCGCGTAGCAACATGCTGAGGGGATTGAAGCAGGTTTTATATTCCCGGGAGTGGGAGGTTCGTGGCCCACGGGATGCCTTTGGCTGCCCCCCGTTACTGCTGGCCTTTTGGCAGTTTTTTGCTTTCCAGCTTAAAGTTTGTTAAATTTTTTGCCTATTTACTATAATTTTAAAAGCTACAATAATAGTATAATTTGTAGTATATTAAAAATTAATTTATATAGTTTTAATAATTATAGTAAAAGCTTATTAATAAAGCCAAATATTTTACAAAAATTAGTAGGGCAATCACATAATATAATAAAAATAATGAATTAGTATACATTATAGTTTTATTGGTATAAAGTTTAATAGTTACAAGTTTAACTATTTGTCATTTACAAAAAAAATTAATGCAGTATAAAAAGCCTGGGGCGGAGCAATAGCCCAGCGGGTAGGGCGTTTGCCTTGCACAAGCCGGCCTGTGCCGGCCTGGTTCGATCCCCGGCATCCCATATGGTCCCCCTGAGCATCGCCAGGAGTAATTCCTGAGTGCAGAGCCAGGAGTAGCCCCAGAGCATTGCCGGGTGTGACTCAAAAAAGAAAAAAAAAAAAAAGAAAAAAAAAAGCCTTGGTGCTTATTAAAAAAATGCTGACCGGCCCATGCCGCCAGGGTTCGATCCCGGCATCCCATATGGGCCTCCAAGCACCGCCAGGAGTAATTCCTGAGTGCAGAGCCAGGGAGAAACCCCTGAGCATTGCGGGGTGTGCCCAAAAAGCAAAAAAAAAAAAAAAAAAAAATGCTGAATAATGTGTTACCAGCTACACAATATACAAAACCTTAAATATAATGTATAATTGTCTAATAAAGTCAGAGTAACCTCCGGACTTGCAAAGCCTGTGATTCTTGGGGCGAAACATAATACAAAAAAACCCTGTTTAATTTTAACCAAATGGCTTAAGTAGTTGCGGTATCATCTATTCATTTTTTGTTTCATTATGTCATGTATTCACTTTTTGTTTTATTGTGTATGCCCTGCCAAGCATGTATTCGCTTTCTGTTTCATCGCGTATGCCCTACCAAGTTTCTTTACTGTGTTATAATATATAAACCCTATGAAGCCCTCAATAAAATTGCAGCAGCATTCAACCTCTCTTGCGTTGGTGTCTGTCTGTCAATCGCAAACTCTCGGCTTTCCCAAATAACTTCACCCTGGTCCCACAACCTGGTGGTCCCGACCGAGCCAGTCTGCGGCAACTCTTCTCTTGAGTTGCTTCTCAGACTCCTGCACTGAAACCCCCTCTACAGCAAAGGATACCAAACAATCCCAGCGGAAGTGCCTTCCCTCACTGTGGGACTGGGAGCTTCCCCCAGCCCGCGTGGCCTTTACTCCTCCCGGCAGTGGCTCTCAGCCCGTGGCGCTGTGGGGCTATGTGCGCACGGCGGGGCTTCACGGCGGCCCAGCCGAGGAAGGAAACTGGTGGAAGGCACCAGAGAAGGGGCTGGAGTCAGAGGGGGCCTCAAACTCAGTCATAAAGACCTTTGAGACTCTGATGCGGGGCTGGAGGCGACAGCACAGCTGGTAGGGCCTGTGCCTTGCACCACGGCTGACCTGGGTTTGATTCCCAGCATCCCATATGGGTACCTGAGCACTGCTAGGAGTAATTTCTGAGTGCAGACCCAGAGCATTGCCAGGTGTGACCCAAAAAGAAAAAAGGAAAGAAACCTTCGGGACCGGTAATGAAGAAGGCAAGGGGGAGATGATGTTTCCAGAGTCCCACACGACTGGAGCTACCGATTTTTTTTTTTTTTTTTGCCTTTTTTTTGAGTCACACCGGCGGTGCTCAGGGGGTGCCTCCTGGCTCTGCACTCAGGAATTACTCCTGGTGGTGCTCAGGGGACCCGACGGGATGTCAGGGACCAAACCCAGGTGGGCCGCATGCAAGGCAAGCGCCCTCCCCACTGTGCTGTCGCTCTGGCCCTCGATCTGTTTATCTGAAAAGACAGAGCACGCTGCCTGACACATCCTTCGTGACGCGAAGCGCCGCCCGGGGCCCCGCCGTGGTGCCTCACCGTCCGTGCTGCACTCCATGGTGTTCAGGATCAGCTGCATGAAGTCGTTCTGCTTGTCCGAGCCCAGCAGCAGCGAGTCCATGGCCTGCTCCTCCAGAATGGTCAGCAGCATGCAGATCCCTGCGGCACGCACCAGTCACACGCTGCTCCCACACCCCGCCCCAGCCCCTCCTGACTCGGCTCTGAAGGTAACTGGGAACAGCAGTGACTGCGTTAGAGACCATGTCCTCAGGTGCCTGTCACACACAGCAGACTCAAGGCACCCTCTGGGTCAGGTCCCACTAGTGTCCGACCACGCAGAGGACTACTGAGGCTGGGACAAGTGGTGGCCATCACAGCAGACCCTGAGACCCAACTAGCAGGGGAGTGCCGGCAGGGAGAGAGGCGCCAGCGTCCCCGAGGCAGGCCTGACACTTCCTCTTGGCGCCATCACCGAGATACTCACCTAACCAATAGTTTTTGTAGTTAGCGGGGTCATACAGGTGCGCCGGAAGAAGAATCAGTTTCCCCTTCTCAAGGTCAGAGGAATCATAAATGTCTGGACTCTCAAACAGGCCCAGTTCAATGACTTTAAACAGGCATGTCAGAACCTCCTGCAAATCGTAGTAATCGTCTCTGTCCACTTTCCCCAAGTTCCTTGCGGTCAGGATAGCCCAACGCCTAACCTACAAGCAAAACAGATTCCTTACTCCATTCAGCAGTAACCTACATAAATCAAGAACCCACTTAAGAAAACAGGATTCCCAAAGCTGTAGATTCTTAGCAAGGAGTCAGAAAGACAAAATCCAGACGAGCTCGCTCACATGCAGCGTGTAAGGAATCACAGGATTCAAGGACCCAATGCTGAGCTAACAGACCGGGAACTGAGGCGGCTATGTTGGGAAGGGATACGGCATACTCAGGGATAAACCAGTGACTCCAATACTGCCGTAACTGTGACGCTGTGGGGCCAGAACCATAGTACAGCAGGTAGGGGCGCTGCCTTGCAAAGTTAAGTCTGATCCCTGGAACCCCATATGGTCCTCTGAGCTCTGCCAGGAGTAATTCCTGAGCACAGGAGCCGGAGCGACAGCACAGCGGGGAGGGGCGTTTGCCTTGGACCACGGCCAACCCAGGTTCGATCCCGGCATCCCACATGTCCCCGAGCACCGCCACGAGTAATTCCTGAGCAAAGAGTCAGGAGTAACCCCTGAGCATTGCCGAGTGTGACCCAAAAAAGAAAAAAAATTAATTCCTGAGCAGAGCCAGGAGTAACCCTTGAGCATTGCAGGTGTGACCGCAAAACTAAACAAACAAACCTGTGGGACAATAAAAAAAAATTGTAAAACTTCAAAACGAGGCGCAGGGGGACAGCGCCGGGGAGGGCACTTGCCTTGCACACAGCCAACCTGGGTTCCACACCCGGCGTCCCAGACAGCCCCCAAATCTCACTAGGAATAATTCCGAGTGCAGAGCCAGGAGTAAGCCGAGTACAATCAGTGTGAGCTCAAAAAGAAAAAAAATTGTCCAAGTCCCATGGACTTCTTGCTCTTGGTAACTGGAGCAATACTCAGCACCAAGCCAATGCAGTCTGCTCTGAACGCTGGCGCTGTCCCAGCAGCTCAGGCCAAAGACTCCCCCACAGCCCCCCAGTCAGGTGCTCTCTGCGTTCGGACAGGCTACTCACCATCTCGTTAGGGTGAACCAGGAACAGATAGATCCCGGGGTGCTTCTCGAACACCTGAAAGGAACAGTTGGCCTGCTCCATCCGACAGAGCGCCTCCACGCACAGCTCATCTACGCGGAGAGAAGGGCCGTCTCACCAGGGAGAAGGGAGCAAGGCTTCCGCCCTGGCTCTCGGGGCAGGAAAAGCACTTTCTACTTAGGCAAAAAATCCCATTTGACATAAATGCAGGAACAGTCTGTAACGAACAGACCAACAGCTGATTGTACTATTTAATCAATGACTCCAACTACACACGTGTGGCGTGCAGCATTCTAGCCAGCGTTTCTCTCTCTCTCTCTCTCTCTCTCTCTCTCTCTCTCTCTCTCTCTCTCTCTCTCTCTCTCTCTCCCTCCCCTCCCCCCTCCCTCCTCCCTCCCTCCCTCCGCCCCGCAGGGCAGGGAAACATGACTCTTGTGCTTAGAGGTCCAAATCATTAGCCTTCTACACTGAGACCCGCACAGACTTTTCTGGGGAGCTATAAAGTCAACGCTCCTCTTCCACCTAGCAGGAGGCTTTTTTAAAAATAATGATTTTATTAAGACAGCAAGAGATAGACATTTACAAAGCTGTTGATGATTGGGTTTCAGTCATACAATGTTGCAGCACCCGGCCACCACCAGTGCACATTTCAACCACCCGTGACCTGGTTCCGCCCTCGCCCCACCCCAAGGAGGCTATTTTTCATGCTCTTTTCCCCACTGGCCTGAAAGGTCTGACCAAACCCTACATCCCGAATATGCTTGTTAACTTCCAGCTCTCACCGGTCCTACCTAGGCGCCTGTTCTTACTGCGGCTGCTGCAGGAGCTACCGTGGCGTCCCTAGCAGGGAGGTGGCCGAGGTGCCCTTGGGCATCTGGCAAATGGAGGCCAGGGACGCTGCTCAGCATTGTACAGCGGGAGTCTGCACGCACCTCACAAACAAGAATCACCTCGCCCGAAAGTCAACGGTGGGGGCCGGAGCGATAGCCCAGCGGGTAGGGCGTTTGCCTTACATGCAGCCGGCCCATGCCGCCCCGGGTTCAATCCCCGGCATCCCATATGGTCCCCGAGCACCGCCAGGAGTAATTCCTGAGTGCAGAGCCAGGATTAACCCCTGAGCATCGCCGGGTGTGACCCAAAAAACCAAAACAAAAAAAAAAAAAATCAGCGGTGGGGCCGGAGGCGATAGCCCAGCGGGTAGGGTGTTTGCCTTTCACGCGGCTGGCCCATGCCGGCCTGGGTTTGATCCCCGGCATCCCATATGGTCCCCGAGCACCGCCAGGAGTCATTCCTGAGTGCAGAGCCAGGAGTAACCCCTGAGCATGCGCGGGTGTGACCCAAAAAATTAAAAAAAAAATATGAAAGTCAACGGTGCCACATCTGAGAAACTCCAAAGCGCGCGGACAGCTTGCAGAGTGCGGTGCACACGTGCTTCGGGGAACCACCCTCCCACCGGGCTGGGGAGCACGGGAGCACCACGCCTCATGTGCACCAGCCTGGGAGCACCGCGCCTCATGCGCACCAGCAAGGCTTTCAACCACGATCAGCCAGAACTGTCACTGTTCTTAGGACCCAACCTGAAGAGCCGCCAGGACGCTTGCCGGTCTGTTTGGGAAGACCTCGCCAACATGTTTGTGTTGAGACTCACTGACACGTTTGTGTGAGACGACACTGACGCATTTTTGCAAAATACTCCATCCATCAAGCCACTGGCTGGTGCCCTCGTTAAGATACTCACTGACACGTTCGTGTAAGAGCAGATACGGAATTTCAGGATCTCCAGAAGAGGCACCCGGAGGCTTATTCTCAAAGTCCTGGCCGGTGAAGTCGAAGGGCTGCGCCTCTCCATTGGACGTCCACTATGTACAGCTCATCGTCATCATCATCAATTTCAGTGTTCATGGACTTTTCAAAATGGTTTGTGAGCCGTGCAACTTCTAACTCCCATAAAAGCTACGTGAAAAGAACGTGAGAATGTAGTTTGTATCTTAGCAACAAAACACACGGACTGCATGCTCAAAACATTTTCCTCAACGTAAAATAAAAGAGAAGTTTCTAGAAGTCTTGACATGCTGTACACACCAGCTCGAAAGTCTCTAAAAACCAGGGCCTCGTGGTACAGGACAATGGGAGCCGCTCACAGGAGCCCTTGCTGCTGCTCTGGGCGGCGCCCTCACCAACAGGAATGAGGGTCCGAGAGAGGAGGGCATCAGGACACCTGCTCTGCATGCAGCAGGGTGGGCTCGATGCCAAACACCCCCGCTACACACCAAGGTTTCTCCACTGTAGGCTGGCTGCCCAGCCCTTGGTCTTTTCTATGCCGTATCTCAAAGGCTGGCGTTCTCAGTTTGATCCCATATATGGAATACAACGAATGTACAAAGTAAATACATAAGTGCGTAAAACTGTGTATTTCAACTTGGTTACCATCTCCCCAACACGGCTGGGTGTAGCCCAGTGACTCAGGAGTACCCTGGGGTCTGAACGCCCCTGCCCAGCGCAGAGCCAGGGGAGAGTTCCCCCCAAACCCCCAAATCGAACAGTCCTTCACTGAAGAACTCCCAAGTTACACCGTCCAATCAGGTCCTTTTCTTTTTTTTTTTTTTTTTTGGGGGGTCACACCCGGCTATGCTCAGGGGTTTCTCCTGGCTCTGCACTCAGGAATTACTCCTGGCGGTGCTCAGGGGACTATATGGGATGCTGGGGATCGAACCCGGCAGGCCTGGGCTGGCTGCGCGTGCAAGGCAAACGCCCCTCCCCCACTGGGCTATCGCTCTGGCCCCCAGGCCCTTTCATGTGACAAAACTGTCTGGGATCCAAAGGAGTCGACGCTGGCTCAGACAGGCTGCTGTTGGTTCCGAGGCATCCGGCATTTCCTTAGACCTTAATTACGGGCATCCTATTAACTTTCAGGCTTCGGATGTCACGGCCAGCTCACCTGCCTTCGGGGACCCACCTTGTGAAAGAGGGGCAGCTCGTCCCTGGCCTTGTGGTACTCAACCACGCACTCCAAGCAATAGCAGAGGTCCTCGTTGGCGGTCTGGAACTCGCTGCACTGGGCCGTCTGGACTGCATAGCGCCGCAGGAAGTTGATGGTGGAAGCACCCCCTGGGGTACACCAGCAGCACGTGCTCATCCTGCACCTGCAGTGGGGAGGGAGCGTGGGAGACCCGAGGAGGAGAGAAAGCGCAGCTGCCTGCACGGGGGCCGCTGCCTCCTGTGAGGCCGCCGCTCCCTTGCTGACACGGAGGCCAGGGATACGGCTGCAAGGGCAGGAGCACCTGCCGTGCGCGCGTGAGTCCGGAGTTCCAGCCCCGACGCTCCATGGTCCTCGACACCACCAGGAGTGGCTACTAAGTATCACATCCCCAGGTGTGGCCCCAAAACGGAAACAAAGGACACCGACACAGGAGAGCAGGATGCAGCTCTGTTGCAGAGATGACACACACGACACAAAAAATACTCAAACACTCGAACACCTGGGCGAGGGTGCGAGGCGGCTGAGGGTCACTGAGGGACCCTTGGAGGCGCAGGTGTGGCCCGAGCAGCATCACAATCAAAATCTCTGAAACATGGAAACTGCAAAGACACAAAAGCACTTTGCTAGGGAAAAGAATGCCCGCAGGAGACCACGCTGGTTCGAGCCCCTTCACTGATGGAGCCGCGGGACCAGCCACGTCGAAGAACACATTGGGGAGCAGCCTGTGAAACGCTGGAGTCAAACTTTCCACCCTTTAGAAATTCCTGAAAACAGGGGCCCAGAGCGATAGCCCATCGGGTAAGGGCGTTTGCCTTGCATGCGGCCGGCCGCGTGCCGGCCTGGGTTCGATCCCGGCATCCCATATGGTCCCCCCGAGCACCGCCAGGAGTAATTCCTGAGTGCAGAGCCAGGAGAAACCCCTGAGCAATGCCGGGTGTGACCCAAAAAGCAAAAAAAAAAAAAAAAAAAGAAAAAGAAATTCCTGAAAACATGAAGATCCATAAAATCCATAAGGGGCCTGGGCCTGGCTCAGTGGCATCAGAGCACATCAAAGCCTTCCAAGCTGAAGTTTGGTGGTTTGGGCGCGGGCAGGGCTGCACTCAGCAGCGCAACGCCTGACCCAGGCTCTGTGCTCAAGGCTCACTCCCGACCGGTGCAGGCGCCGGACCTGGACTTCGCTCTCGGTCCGAGCCCGGGAGTTTGATCCCGGCTGCTCCCCCACAGGTCCCACGCCAGTCCTACTGGCTCTGCTCTCTGGGGTCCCCGACGCGGAACCAGGCAGAACCACCACTAATGGTGCCCGAGTAGTTACCGGGAGAGTCCGCCAGCAGCACCATAGCCAGCGGCAAGCACCTCCACACAGCCACCAGCATGTGCGACCCGGGGAAGCGGCAAAGGAAGGGAAAGAAACACGAGACACTTGCCCAGACCACAACTGTCAGCCCACACCAGATACCAGAACTCGGCGGGAGGCCCCCTTGCCTCACACGCGGCCAACCCTGGCTCCGTCCCCAGCGCCGCGTATGGCTCCCAAGCCCTCCGAGAGGGATCCCTGAGCAGAACCGAACTCAGCCCTGAGCATCATGGGAACAGACCAAAAAGATAAAAACAAAAACAATTAAGTAAAACTAGAGAGAAAAAAACCACCCCAAAAGATTAAAAGAGAAATCACGACTTTTCTACAAGCCAGTTACTTTTTCACAAGCGCACAGTTCTCCCGGGAGCAGAGCGAGGGAGCCAGGGGCCCAGAGGCCGCGCCCACCCTGCCGGAGGGGCTCAGCACTGGTGAATACCCAAAAGCACCACAGAGGTTTCGGCTGAATATAAAATTAGCACATTCAAGAGCGTCTTTCACTTGACATTAGGGTCAGCACCATGCCAGAAAGTTCAGTGACCACAGAGACGGAGCCCTGGGGCCAGTGCGGAGGGAAGCGGACCTGAGTGACCCCCCAACACGGCCGTGTGTGGTTTTTTGGAGTGGAGGGGAGGCCTGGACGCCCCGGCATCACCGCTGGCAGGCAGCGTCTTCTCACAGCCCTACCTCTGAGCCCCTATCGCTGGGAACGGCCCCTCAACCCTCCGAGCAGAAGAAACCAACCAGGTTTTTTATTTCAAAGCCAGAGAGAGGATAGCAGACGAGGCGCTTGCCTTGCACGTGGCCTATCGGGTTTGATCCCTGGCATCCCACATGGTCCCCCAAGCACCACCGGGTGTGGTCAAAGAGAAATAATCACTTTGCACACACCAAAAAGACTAAATATTCTCGAGTAGATGGAAACTAATGTCATACAACTGGCAAATGCCGAAGAATCTAACATTCACAGGAACAGCTACGGTAACTGCCGCAGCCTCATCGCTGCAGCTGCTCTCAAGGGGCCAGAAGGCCAGACAGCGCAGTGGGTAGGCACTCGCCGCAACGGCAGCCCGGGTTCAATCCGTGCCACCACAGCCAGTCCGTCCTAGCCTGCAGGGAGTGGTTCGAGGGCAGAGCCAGGAGACAGTCCTGAGCAGTCTGAGGTGTGGCTGCACAACAAACAGAGCAAGCTAAAGCAAAAGGGCAAATGTACGTGGTGTTTCTGTCAACTGCCAAAGCCCTGGCCTGAGCTGGCGCAAGCGCCCGAAGCACAGGACACGCACACGCACATACTTACGTGTGGGGTCTTCCCAGGGCAATGTCCAGCGGCCAGGGCCTAGTCCTAGGGGTCTGAGAACACATGCCCATGCTCCATGCTCAGACTCCGCAGTGTGATCTGCACCGTTTCCAGCACAGCTGGGACCACAGCTGAGCATCAGGCAAGCGAGGCTAAGACGCTGCACGTCCGTCTCACCAGAGCCAGGGCGCCGGGGGCTCCTCCCAGCTACAGGCTGCTCCCCAGCATGGCCCTTGTAGCATGAGGGACACAGAACCAGACAGTTCAGACCAAAGCTGGAACTTCCCAGACATTTATTCTGGAGGGAGCGTCTCAATATCAACTGACCAAACAAGTCTAAGTCACGACTTCCTTCCGCTGGGACTCCACTGTTTTGCTGACTGCTGCAGTAAGTCCTAATAATCTCTCAGTAGCCATAGGGTGTGGTCACAACTCCAAGAGCACTCCTCGCTTTCCCCAATATCAAGCCCTGCTTCAACAACGGCCTATCCTGAAGCTTGCCCAAGGTCCAGCCAAAGGCCAGGGCTGGTCAGCTGCCTGGATTCCACAGACACACACTGGCTCTCCAGTGGTGCCCACTAAATCTGACCCTCAGAGTGAAGACAGGAGCAAAACAAGCACTTCTTTCGCCCTGCCTGGGGTCACAGCCAAAGGGCACGGCACTCCGCCTCCTCTGCTACATCTGCCCAAAACCAAGCCCAAGGGGACGGCCACGCCTTCAAATCACTCTCACGCTCAGAAACGGGGCAGTGCTGCCAAAGGCTAACTTTGAAAAGAGGAAATGGAAAGTGCAAGTGACTCCTCCAGCTTGCAGAAAAACTACAAACTCTTGTTCCCTGCAGGCCGGGCCGGCTTCAGCCTGGGGGCTCAGGGCTTCTGGACACTCAGTGACACCACAGCCACACCTCAGGCAGGCGCGCAACCCTGAACACACGGCCGAACCTCAAGGGATGCAGCACCACACAGTCAACTTTCTTCTAGAAGGACCCGTCAGAGTGCGGAATAAAAAGCCAGACTCGACAGCAGCTGGGGGGGGGCTGCTCCCTATGCGGTCTTCACGGCTCTACTTCACCCACAGACAAGCCTCAAAGAGGTGTTTCTCTGCTCTGCCACCCTCCCCCACGTCCTCCCCAAGGGTGCACTTCTGTTAGGGCTAGGGGCTTTCACTCCAGAGCCTGGAGCAGTGTTGAAGGACAAAGAAATGGTCAGCAGTTACAATGTGAAAAATGGTTACCTGGGGCCACAGCGCCGGTAGAGTGGACAGAGCATTTGCCTTGCATGCGTTCTACCCTGGCTCGATCCTCGGCATCTCATACGGTCCCCTGAGCATCTCCAGGAATAAGTCCTGAGCGCAGACCGGGAATAACCCCTGAGCATCTCCGGGTATGACCCAAAAAGTCAAAAAGAAAAACAGTTGGTTACCTGGGCTCCAGAGCTACAGCCGCTGATGCTGTCGGCCCAGATTCCTGGGCTCACTGGTCAATGGGTGAGCAAACGCACTCGCAAGCAAATGTACCCGCACCCGGCCGGGAAAGGACATCTCTGAAAGCACAAAAGAAAACCACCATAAATGCTTTGCTCCTCTCCTCCGAGCTGCACATTCCAAATCACAGCAGAGATGGACGTTGCCATCTGCGGAATGCAGGCGGCCGGCTAGCTGGCCCATGGTGGACAGGCTTGCCAGAGGGCTCACGGCAGTGGAGTAAAGACACCCCTACCCCACGCAGTTCCAATCTACTGGAGGCAAGAGGGATCTCCGCAGGCGGCCGCGCTCTGGACCAATAATACTCCCACGAGTGAGGGCAGTTCAGGCCAAGGCCCGTGAATCACTGCCGGGTCAGGGGGTCCCTTCGCGTCCCGCACCGAGGCCCAGGCACAGGGTCATGGGGAGTCTGGGGGTCCGAGGCGCTCCGCAGCGATCAGGTGCAGCGGACATCGGCCAGCAACTGGACTCCGAAGGAGGATGCGATGCCTTGCAAGTATGAGGCGGGTACAGTGCGGAGACCCCCACACGCACTCGCGCCCGGGAACGACAGTGCCCAGAGCAAGCACAGCCCGCGCCCACGGCAGGACGGACGTCGCGGAGGAGGGCACGACCCACGCGCCGACCCGGCAGGAGGCCCGAGGCCCCCGGATGCGCGGCGCGGCTCCGCTCCCGGGCCGCGTCCCGCCCCCGGCCCCCGACGGCTACTGCACGAAGCGCCCGCCCGCGCCCGCCGGCCCGCCGCTGTCCCGGCCCCGCTCGCCCCGCCGCCCACCTCCATATGCCCGGCTCTGCAGCCGGCCCGGGACGGCCGGAAGTGCGGCTCGCACCCGGCCACCCAACCCGCGATCGCCGCGAGCGCCGGGCCCGCCCCCCGCGCGACGTCATCCGGCCGCAGACCACGCCCTCGCCGGCGTCCCCTTGTTTGGGGGGCGCGAGGGGCGGGGCTAGGATAGGACTTGCCCGGGTCCCCGCGGGCTCCCGGCGCCTTGCGTGACGTCACTTCCGTGGACCTGACCAATCGGGGCGCAGTGCGGGGAGAGTTGGCCCGGGGCGACCCGGTCCCGGCCCCGCCCACCACGCCGTCGGGGCGGGGCCCCAGCCCAAGCTCCGCCCCAGGCACCTACCCGCGGGCCTTTTCCGTTTTGTTTTTTCTTATTGCCCCCCAGCCTCGGCGGGCTTGAGTAAAGGCTTGTCACCAATATACCGGAAATATTTTTTTCTTCTCTCGATTTCCTTCGAGGACCTGAAAATACAAGAATGTCATCAACGACTAAGTGAAGGGAACACACATACAAATAACATAATCCCAGCAAAGGTCGGTGGAAACCTCGATGGGCCGAGAGGGCGCGGGCTCTGCCTCGCCGGAATGAGGCCCCGGCTCGCATCCCGCGGGGGCGGGAGGCCAACGCCCTCCCCGCGGTGCTGTGGCCGCCCCAACCGAGCTGTTCTCGGGGGAGGGGGCGCGTCTGACCCCTCGCACGGCCCCCAGCATTGCGGGGACTTGCCCCCGACACAAAACGGGATTATCCCACCCCCCACCGTGCTGTTTGGCTCATCCTAAAACCAAAAATCAACCAACAGAAAAGAAAGGGTGGGCCAGAGCGATAGCCCAGCGGGTAGGGCGTTTGCCTTGCACGCGGCCGGCCCGGGTTCGATCCCCGCATCCCTTATGGTCCCCCGAGCACCGCCAGGAGTAATTCCTGAGTGCAGAGCCAGGAGTAGCCCCCTGAGCATCGCCGGGTGTGACCCAAAAAAGCAAAAAAAAAAAAAAAGAGAGAGAGAGAGAAAGGGTGAAAATTCGCAGAGGCCAGCGGGGTGGCTCCGCGCTAGTGCGAGCATTTGCCTCGCTAGTGTGACGCCCCGGCTGCTTCCCTGCAACGCATCCCCTCTCCCCACACACACACAATTAAAAAAAGAGCGGGGTAAGAATCCAGGGGCGGGGGGCCGGAGCGATAGCCCAGCGGGAGGGCGTTTGCCTTGCACGCGGCCGACCCAGGTTCGATCCCCAGCATCCCATATGGTCCCCCGAGCACCGCCAGGAGTAATTCCTGAGTGCAGAGCCAGGAGAAACCCTGAGCATTGCCGGGTGTGACCCAAAAAAGCAAAAAAAAAAAAAAAAAAAAAAAGAATCCAGGGGCGGGGATAAGAATCCAGCACATCGGGAGGGCGTTTTCTTTGCACGCAGCCCACTGGGTTCGATCCGCCCTCCCCTATGGTCCCCGAGCACCGCCAGGGGTAACCCCTGAGAGTCGCCGGGTGTGACCCAAAGAGAAAAAATAAAAATCCAGGAGCCTGGAGCTGGGCCGTGTCCACTAATTGCAGCCCCACTCCCTATACCGGCGGCGCCCAAGAAGGCCCTGAGACCCTGAGGCACAAAAAGTTGCAACCTCCAATCATCAAACGACCGAGAGGCAAAACATAAAACGAAGATTCCTGAGTTGTGCCCAAGAGCAGCAACGAGGCACAAGATAACGGGACCCCCGCCAGGACCCAGAATCCCCACCCTTTTCCCCCCAACTCCCATTGCTGCGGCTGGTGGCCAAGCACCGCTAGCTGCTACCGGAGGGGCACGGTCCGGGCGGGGGCAGGAGCCCACCCAGAACACGTCTTACCCCGGGAACCTCGAGAGAAGACTGAGCCCCTGGGCAGCGCCCAGCGTGGAAACACCCACGAGGAAGGTTCCAGAGAGGGGCGTGGCCAAGGGGACCGTTACAGAAAAGTAACGGCTTCCAGGGGACCGTTAGGACCGTTGTGTCCGTTGGAAGCTGCTTCCTGCGGCCTGCGGCCCGCGCCGCACCGAGCGTGGAACGGCCGCAGTTGTTAGGGCCATTGCGACTTTCTGGAAGAATCTTGCGACAGGGAGGAAGTTTCTGGGCCGCAGCGATGGGCCGCGCCCCACTCCACCCCGCCGCCCCTGGCTTTTCTCTCCAGATTATGCCACGCCCTGCCCTGGTCCCCCAGGGGAACCGGGGTTTGCTCACCAGACCCCGCAGTCTGACAGGCGGGTTGGGGGATTCGGTTACTAAACCGTATGCAACTTAATTAGGTTTTTCTTTTCTGGATGTTTAAGGCCGAGGAGATGGTACCAGAGCGCAGGAAACTACCCCGTCCTGCCTCCGCGCCCTCGGTGAAGCCGCCTGATGGGTTTCAACCACGTGCAATTTTATCCCACGATGTTGGGGGGTCGGAGCCGGTAGGGTACAGCTGACGGGGTTTGCCCACCTTGGGACAACCCGGGTAAGTCCTGGGAGCCCGAGGCGTCCCCCCACACCACCAGGAGTGACAGGAGCGAAGAGCCGGGAGTAAGCCCTGACACTGCCTGCACCGTGTAGCCCCTCCAAAAAAATAGCAACAATGTTAAAGCTTGAATGTTTTTAGCTATGACGTCCTACTGAGCAGTTTCTCACGTTTCCACAGACTCAACATACTGTGCTAAGGTTCATTGCTTCAAAACACACCAGGAGCCGTAAGACTCCCAGCTATTGCACATCTGGGGAATCCTTCAGATAATTGCATATGATTCATAAATTGGAATTATTTAGCTTAACTAGCACTTTTTTTTTTTCTTTTTGGGTCACACCCGGCGACGTTCAGGGGTTACTCCTGGCTCTGCACTCAGGAATTACTCCTGGCGGTGCTCGGGGGACCATATGGGATGCCAGGGATCGAACCCGGGCCAACACAGGCCAGCCGCATGCAAGGCAAACGCCCTACCCTCTGGGCTATCGCCTCCGGCTCCTCCTTTGCTTTTTTATAGTTTTTTTTGGGGGGGGGGTGGGTTTTGGACCATACCCAGTGATGCTCACTTTGTATATATGTATGTATGTATGTATGTATGTGTATGTGTGTGTATGTACACATGCTCGGGCCAGAGACAATACAGCAGGCAGGGTGCTTATTTTGTTCACAGCCACACAGGTTCTATCCCTGGCCTCCCATAAGGCGCCCTGAGCACTTCAGGAGTAATTCTTTTCTTTTCTTTTTGCCTTTTTTTTGGGCAGTCACACCTAGCGATGCTCAGGGGTTGCTCCTGGCTCTGCACTCAGGAATTACTCCTGGTGGTGCTCAGGGGGACCATATGGGACGCCAGGGATCAAACCCGGGCGGGCACAGGCCGCGCCGTGCAAGGCAAACGCCCCTACCCGCTGGGCTATCGCCCCGGCCCCACTGGTGTCTGCTCTAGCAAATCGATGAGCAATGGTGCCACACCTGCAACAGTGTTGCCCGCGTAGCAACCTCGCGTAGCAACCTGTTAACAGGATCCGAGCAGGTCTCGGGCCCTCATATTGGGAAGATGCGCGACCCTCGGGCCTATGTCTTCCTGCAGGCAGGGGAGGTGCCCGACCCACGGTCTATGCCCCCTGGCAGCCTCCAATAGTAACAAGTAACGCATAAGCAGCCAGCCTCTGAGATCTTTGTTATGGAATGTTTTGATCTGTATCTACTAGTTAACCTTTAAGAACAAGATTCTGTATTAATCTAGTTAATCTTTAAGATAATAGGTTCAGTTAATACTTAGAAGATTATAATAGGTGTAGGTGAATAAGTTTTAGGTTAGTCTAAAAATATAAATCTTGGGGCTGGAGTGATAGCCCAGCGGGTAGGGCGTTTGCCTTGCACGCGGCCAGCCTGTGCCGGCCTGGGTTCGATCCCCGGCATCCCATATGGTCCCCGAGTGCAGAGCCAGGAGTAACCCCGAGCATCACGGGTGTGACCCAAAAAAGCAAAAAAAAAAAAAAATATATATATATATATATATGTGTGTGTGTGTGTGTGTGTGTGTGTGTGTATATATATATATATATATATAAATCTTATTTTAAGTTTTTTTCCTTCTTTTTTTTTCCCTCCCCTTTTTTTCCTTCTCCTTTTGGGTAGGACTCCTCTCTGGTGAGATCCTCTCTTTGGTGGAGACTTGGGCTCTCTTGTATGGTCTAAGTTCTTTTTTTTTTTTTTTTGCTTTTTTGGGTCACACCCAGCGATGCTCAGGGGTTACTCCTGGCTCTGCACTCAGGAATTACTCCTGGCGGTGCTCGGGGACCATATGGGATGCCGGGATTCGAACCCGGCCGGCACAGGCCGGCCGCGCAAGGCAAACGCCCTACCCGGCTGGGCTATCGCTCCGGCCCCTGGTCTAAGTTCTGACTAGAGCTAGAGTTCTTTCATGATATTGGATTGCGGTGGTAGAGCTTTTGTACTATTACAAGCCTTTTTTGGAACTCGCGCCGGACTCAATACGGGTTTTGCCACAAGAAGATGGTTCTACCTACCTCTGGGCTGTATGATTCTGGTCAGTCTTATTCAAGCTGATTTTGAATTTCAGAAGGGAGTGCTCGCCAGCATCAGCCCGGGCATCACTGAAGACATTGATCTCCAGTGCTGGGACACTTGCTCTCTGAGGCTGATAGATCTCAGCTGAACTCAAGATAGAGCACAGTGTGGATGCTCTATGGAATCTCATGCTATTCCTGCAAAAGTCCCAGCGACCTAGACACTACAATGTCTTCTTAAGCATAGCTCAGGACTTTTGGGATATGTATGTGGACTGCTTGCTTTCAAGATCTCACGGAATGGGCCGCAGACAGGTGATGTCTTCTGAGGCTGATCTTCCACATCAGACAACCAGAGAGACTCACAGACATGGGGCAGAGCTGCTAGCGGCTCCTCCTGTCCCAGCCGCTCATGAGGCGCCTGGGAGGGAAGGCGGGTTCTAGCCCTGGCCCACCACCCCAGCAGAGCCTCCCACAACAAGGCAGACGACCCCCCACTCCATGAGGGCCTCCATGTTCCACATCCGGACTTCCCCCTCGTCAAAACTCCAACCAGCAGACCAGCCTATTACAGCCCGGATCATCGAGATCCACCCCTGCAGCAGTCTTTTTTTATTTATTTATTTAGCTTTTTTGGGTCACACCCGGCATTGCTCAGGGGTTTCTCCTGGCTCTACACTCAGGAATTACTCCTGGCAGTGCTCGGGGACCATATGGGATGCCGCGGATCGAACCCAGGCCAGCATGGGCCGGCTGCATGCAAGGCAAATGCCCTACCCGCTGGACTATCGCTCCAGCCCCAGCAGTCTTTTTAAATCCGGCCCAGGTATGCTGATCCAGAGACTCACAGACATGGGGCAGAGCTGCTACTGGCTCTCCCTGTGCCCAGCCACTCACGAGGCGCCCCGGGAGGGATGGCGGGTTCTAGCCCTGGCCCACCACCCCAACAGAGCCTCGCAACAAGCCAGACGACCCCCACTCCATGGGGGCCTCCATTTTTCACATCCGACTTCCCCCTCATCAGAACTCCACCCAGCAGACCGGCCTATCACAGTTGGCTCGAGCGACCACTTCGCAGTTCATCAATAAATGCTGGATTTAGAGATGAGTATGCTACCTGCATGGCAGAGCCTGGCAAGCTACCCGTGTCATATTTGATATGGCACATCACTGTCACTGTCTTCCGTTCATCATCGATTTGCTCGGAAGGGCCCAGTAACATCTCCATATGTCCTGTCTCATGCTAGTAGAGCCCAAGGCATCTGCTTGCTCCAGGAACATAAAGAGCCTCAATCCATTCGGAATGAGGTCTATAATTGCTACTGGTATTTGGCATATGGCACATACCAGTAACAATTATAGACCTCATTCCCATGACCTGATGGAATGGTTTGAGGCTCTTTATATTCCTGGAGCAAGCAGGTGCCCTTGGGCTCTACTTGCATGAGACAGGACATATGGAGATGTTACTGGTGCCCGCTTGAGAAATCGATGATGAACGGAAGACAGTGATACAGTGATTTTAAGTATAATCATAACAGTGTGATTTTGTAGCAAGGTAGCTGTTATGAATGTTGCACTGATTCTGTTGAGGTTACAGTTCATAGATTACAACAGCATGTATGGCACGGAAAGGAACGGTCACGTCCCAGTGCCCGGCGCAGTCAGATAAGCTACTGGAAAAATGTATTGGCTAACATCAAAGTTCAAAACTTGGAGCCGGGGCGATAGCCCAGCGGGTAGGGCGTTTGCCTTGCATGCGGCCGGCCTGTGCCGGCCGGGTTCGATCCCCGGCATCCCATATGGTCCCCCGAGCACCGCCAGGAGAAATTCCTGAGCAAAGAGCCAGGAGTAACCCCTGAGCACCGCCGGGTGTGACCCAAAAAGCAAAAAAAAAAAAAAAAAAAACAAAGTTCAAAACTTCATGGCAAAAAAATAGAAGCAGGAAATTGTGGTAAAAGTAAAAAGAACAGGTGGGTTTTCTCTCATGTTGAAACAATTCCTTAGGCTGAAAGACTGATGTCATCTTCTACTTATAGTGTATAAAAAGCAAGCTTTGCTCTCAATAAATCGCAGCAGCATTCAACCTCTCTTGTGTTGGAGTCTGTCATTCGCCAACCCTGCTCTCCTTCAAGCCCCGTTCTCCCTCGGTCTGAGGCTCTCCAAGAGCTGGTCCGCGGCACAATGGGAAAATAAGTGATACTGTTTTAGGGACCAGAGATATAGTACAAGAATTAGGGATTGAAGTACTTGCCTTTTTTAAAAATAATGGGGTTTCTTTTATTTATTTATTGCTCTTTGGGTCACACCCAGCAATGCTCAGGGGTTATTCATGGTTCTGCACTAAGGAATCACTCCTGGTGGTGCTCGGGGACCATACGGGATGTCAGGGATTGAACCCAGGTGGGCTGTGTGCAAGGCAAACGCCCTACCCGCTGGGCCATCGCTCCGGCCCCAGCCACACAGGTTCTATCCCTGGCCTCCCATAAGGCGCCCTGAGCACTTCCAAGAGTGATTCTTTTCTTTTCTTTTTTTCCTTTTTTTTTTTTTTTGATTTTTTGGGTCACACCTGGCAATGGTCAGGAGTTACTCCTTGCTCTGCACCCAGGAATTACTCCTGGCAGTGCTCGGGAACCATATGGGACGCCAGAAATCGAACCCGGGCCGGGCACAGGCCGGCCGCATGCAAGGCAAACGCCTACCCGCTGGGCTATCGCTCCCGCCCCGTTTTTTTTTTTGCCTTTTTTTGGGCAGTCACACCTAGCGATACTCAGGGGTTGCTCCTGGCTCTGCACTCAGGAATTACTCCTGGTGGTACTTGGGGTAACATATGGGATGCCGGAGATTGAACCCAGGTTAGCCACATGCAAGGCAAACTCCCTACCTGCTGTATGGCTCCCACCCCAAGGAGTAATTGAGTGTAGGGCCAGGAGTAACCCTGAGCATTGCTGGTGCAGCCCCGCCCGCAAAAGAGGTGGCCCAGTGGGTAGAGAATGGACCTTGAGTGCAGAGCCAGGAGTAACCTCTGAGCATCGCCGGTGTGAAAAAAATAAAATAAAGACCTGCAGCCTCACGGCGTCGTACTCGCAAAGCAGGAGCTTCTCCACTTAACATCCCTGGGCCCGGAGTGGCAGTGCAGCGGGTAAACGCCTCCTCTGATGCTTCATCGATGCAGGTTCAATCCCTGGCACCCCATGGAGTCCTCTAAGCTCTGCCAAGAGTGATTCTGAGCACAGAGCCAGGAGTAACCTTTGAGCATCACAGGGT
This sequence comes from Cryptotis parvus, assembly GCA_021461705.1. Lineage (NCBI taxonomy): Eukaryota > Metazoa > Chordata > Mammalia > Eulipotyphla > Soricidae > Cryptotis > Cryptotis parvus. The sequence continues at coordinate 66,863 of JAJIBD010012309.1, forward strand.
GTGGCACAAAAAGCCTTTAAAAACCTGGGGCTGGAGCAACAGCACAGCGGGGAGGGCATTTGCCTTGTATGCAGCCTACCTGGGTTCAATCCCCGCATCCCATATGGTCCCCTGAGCACCGCCAGGAGTAATTCCTGAGTGAAAAAGCCAGGAGTAACCCCTGAGCATCGCCGATGTGACCCAAAATAATTAAAAAAAAAAAAAGGAAAAGCCAGGGTTACCCTCAGCATCTCCAAGGGGGAAACAGCCTTGGGCTGGAGGATAACATAGCGGGAGGGCATTTGCCTTGCACTTGGACATGGTTGACTCAGGTTTGATCCGGATCCCGGCATCCCATATGGTCCATGGGGCGCCTCCAGGAGTAATTACTGAGGGAAGAACCCCTGAGCATCGCCAGGTGTGACCCAAAAAAGAAGAAAAAGCAAAAACCCAACAAGAACTTGCAGCCTCAGTGGCTCCACATTTGCTGAGCAGGTGCTTCTCCCAAGGCCCGTCCTGGGCCCGGAGAACGCTACAGGATGTGAGGGGACTATTTCAGCCTGACATGCATTTTCTTTCCTTTTTTTTTTTTTTTCGTTCAGGTTTGGGATAACATCTGGAAACCTCCCAAGAGTTCACTCCTGGCTCTGCACTCAAGAATTACTCCTGGCAGTGCTTGGGGGATCATATGGAAAGCCGGGATGGAGGCCAAGTTGGCAGTGCCAGGCAAGCGCCTTCCCCTTGCGTGGAGTTAAGGGGACACCAAACCACACACACCAACCACCTCAACGACAACCAGCAAGGAAATACGTGCTTGCGATCCCGCTCCCCCTTCCCTCCACGGCTCTGCCCTGACGGGGTCACGCCCGGGCAGGGGTCTCTGCGGGCCACACGCTCTGCTACCAAGCGGGGACCTGAGCCGGGACCGGCGCGGGCAGCGCGGGTTACCCACAGCTTCGAAACCAAAGATGGCGTTTCGCCGCGGGTTCTTCTACAGTTAGACGACATTTCTCTTCTGGCAACGCCGCGGACGCCGCCGACGTCGGGGCCCGTGGTGAGTCTTGTCCTGGTGACTCACGGTTTACCCTCGCTGTCCTCCGGCCTGGGCAGACTCAAGCGATCTTGGACCAGCGACGAAACCTCACGCACACGCCGCTGGACCGACCCGCGCAAGGGTTAAACGTCCGTCCTAAGGCGGGGCACGCGCCTGGGCTCAGCCTGGCTGGCCCCTCCGCCAGCACCACCTGGGCCGGGTGCTGATGAGCTGTGGGAAAGCGAGCCGCCACCTTGAGCGGGCTCCGCTCTTTGCCCTCTCCCACCGCACACGGGCGCAGATGCTCGCGTCGGGCGCCGTCACCCCCCGCTGTAACGGTCGCGCCTCACTCCATCACTCCTGGCCGACGGGACGCGCTCCAGGGGTACCGCATCAGCCCTGGCACCCCGTGGGCCCACTTGAGCCCTTTGCATGCAAAGCAGCTGCCCCAGCTCCGCCCAGCTCGGCCCGGAGCCTGAATTCTGGATACAATACTCAAGTTGCTACACTCGCGTCGTCGTCAGAGGCTAACACAGTTACTAGGAAAACTCAAGCAACGCTGCGGGGGGTTACTCCTGGTTTTCCACTCAGGAATTACTCCTGGCGGTGCTCAGGGGACCTTATGGGATGCCGGGAATGGAACCCAGGTCGGCCACGTGCAAGGCCAACGCCCTCCCCGCTGTGCTGTCGCTCCCGCCCCTGACAGGCAGCTTCATTCCTGTTTTTGCTTTTGTTTTGGAGTGAGGGGTGGAGTCACACCCTTAGAGGTCACACCTGAAGGGTTCATCTGGCTGCAGGAAACGGAAACAGACTCAGCCACAGGCAGGGTCTTAATCTTGCAGTACCTCTAAGCGCAAAACCCAACGTTTCCCTTTTTTTTTTTTTTTTTTTTTGCTTTTTTTGGGTCACACCCGCCAATGCTTAGGGGTTTCTCCTGGCTCTGCACTCAGGAATTACTCCTGGCGGTGCTGGGGACCATATGGGACGCCGGGATCGAACCCGGGCCGGCACAGGCCGGCCAAGTGCAAGGCAAACGCCCTACCCGCTGGGCCATCGCTCCGGCCCCAATCCTGTTTTGATCATTTGTTTTTCGTATTACCGAAGGGAGAAAAATTAGAGGCAGAAACAGGAAACTAGAGCAGGGCCAATGACATGGAGGAGCTGGGCAGGATGGTCTAGTCAGGAAGCTGGACCGGAGAGAACAGGCTGAGCAGAGCGGAAAGGGTTCGGGGGCGGGGCGGGCGCAGCCGCCTCTGAGGGCGCGCCCAGCACTGCTGCATGGTCCTGGAAGCAACCAGCACGAGTGTAGGAGACTGTCTAGGGCGCTTGCTGGCACAGGGCCAACCTGCGTCTGATCCCGGCAGGAGCCCCACCAGGAGTGATCCCTGAGCAGAGCCAGGAGTAGGCCCTGAGCACTGCCGGGTGCGGCCTGGAAACTGAGTGGCGCCTTCTGCTCTTGCCCACTGCGGTCTTAGGGCTAGAGCGAAGCTGTGCTGGCCTTCCCCAGCTCGCTCTCCCGAGGACCCTGCCGCAGGGCCACCCAGCTGAAGGAAACCCCATGCCCGTAGGAAAACACCCACAAGCTCGTCAAAGTGTTTGCCGGCGGGTGCCGCTGTGCCTCGGGTACAGCACCCTGAGCAGGTGCCGCAGTGTCTGGTTCTGATTCTCCTCCAGCTGGGGCAGGCTGGGATCACCCAGCTTTGTGGAGGTATCAAGCGACAAGACTCACGCTCCCTCGGGACACTGCAGTGGTCTCCCACCATGGGGGTCTTCACCAGCGGGTACTAACATTCACCCCCTTCCTTCCCTCTCTGCAGGGGCCTGTGGAGAGGCCGCCCGGGAACCCAAAGTGCATCGAGGCACCTGTTTAAAGGGGACACAGGAGAGGCCGCTCCAGGGCAGCAGGGCCCGTCGCAGCAACCTGCCCAGAGCCCCTGCAGCTGCTTGGAGTGGCCTTTTTCTTTTTGGGTCACACCCGGGGGTGCTCAGGGATTACTCCTGGCTCTGCACTCAGGAATTACTCCTGGTGGTGCTCAGGGGACCATATGGGATGCCGGGGATCGAACCCGGGCCGACATGGGCCGGCTGGCCGTGTGCAAGACAAACGCCCTACCCGCTGGGCTATCGCTCTGGCCCCAGCACTTCGTAGATAGGAGGACAGTTTGAATGTGGCAGCTCCTCTGACCGTGTATTCTATACCAGCTGGCATAAATATTCTCTCATGCTGCCACAATCATCGTGGGACTAGATAGATCTTCATTGTCACTTGTCATCCCGTTCATCGATTGGCTCGAGCGGGCACCAGTAACATCTCCATATGTCCTGTCACATGCTAGTAGAGCCCAAGGGCATCTGCTTGCTCTAGGAACATAAAGAGCCTCAAACCATTCCATCAGGTCATGGGAATGAGGTCTATAATTGTTACTGGTATTTGGCATATCAAATACGACACGGGTAGCTTGCCAGGCTCTGCTGTGCGGGTGGCATACTCTTTGATCTCCAGCATTTTTTTTTTTTTTGCTTTTAGGGTCACACCCAGCAGTGCTCAGGGGTTTTTCCTGGCTCTGCATTCAGGAATTACTCCTGGCGGTGCTTGGGGGGACCATATGGGATGCTGGGGATCAAAC
>JAJIBD010012310.1:0-46883 GCA_021461705.1 Cryptotis parvus
AGCCCTGGCCCGCCACCCCAGCAGAGCCTCGCAACAAGCCAGATGACCCCATGAGGGCCTCCATTTTCCACATCCGACTTCCCTCTGGTCAGAACTCCACCCAGCAGACCAGCTTATCACACCCGGCTCAGCGCAGCCCGAGTGGCCACACAGTTCTTCAATAAATGCTAGATTTAGAGATGACTACAAGAGTATGCTACCCGCACGGCAGAGCCTGGCAAGCTACCCGTGTTGTATTTGATATACCAAATACCAGTAATAATTATAGACCTCATTCCCATGACCTGATGGAATGGTTTGAGGCTCTTTATGTTCCTGGAGCAAGCAGATGCCCTTGGGCTCTACTAGCATGAGACAGGACATATGGAGATGTTACTGGGGCCCGCTTGAGCCAATCAATGATCAATGGGAAGACAGTGATACAGTGATACAGTGATACAGTGATATCGAAATAACCAAAAATAATAACCTCTGCACTTTTAATGAGATTATCATCTCTAAAAATGTCAGTTATTACAGAGTTTCATTAAACTTTTTCCAGACTAACTAATATAATTTTATAAACCATGTCTATAAGGTGTGAAGTGATTAAAGAGAAATTCCCTAGTGCTGCTACTACTGGAAGAGAAGTCTAGTACTTTTACTACTGGAATTAAAGAGCCATTTAATTGCTTCTATAGAAAGTACAATAGTCAATGGTAGGAAATACTTGGTATTTATAGGGTCACTTTCTGCCTCAGGCAAGACATTTGCCACTCAGTTATAACTGATCCTGGATGTGGCCTTGCACTATTTCTTAATATTGCTGCAGGCAGTCACCACAAATGAGAGTTAGAAGACAAGATGAAATCTGTGACATTCCTAACACAATAGTAGCTGTGTTTTCAACTCAGACACCAAACAGGAAATTATTCTTTTATCGAAGGATATGAATAACCTTCCCATCACCAAAATGAAAAGTGTACATATCTTGCAAAGGGAATACAGAACCACGTGTTCAAGATACCCCAAGAACTATAGAAGGCCATAGATTGCCCGAAGCAGGCATCTCATATCTTAGAGAATATTTAGAAGAAAACCAAGATTTCCAAAGAAATCAATCAATAAACTTTGTCTGATTAATGATTATCATTTGATCTTCTGAAAAAGCAAACTATAAAATTTTTCTATAATATATAGAAAATATAGCCTGAGGTAGAGCTGCTGGGGAAGTTGGTAAGAAAATAATCCAGGGGCTGGAGCAATAGCACATCAGGTAGGGCATTTGCCTTGCACATGGCCAACCCAGGTTCGATACCCAGCATCCCATATGGTCCCCCACACTCTGCCAGGAGTAACTCCTGAGCGAAGCGCCAGGAGTAACCCCTGAGCATTGTCAGGTGTGGCCCCCCTCCCAAAAAAAAGTAAAAAAAAAAAGGATCCTATGTGGGCCGGAAGATAAAGCAAAGGGGGAGGCAATGTGCTGATAGCTCTTGGGAATCAAGGGTGTGGCCTCCAAACAAGCAAATAAAAACTAAGAGATATTTGGGAAGTAAGGCACATGCTTTACATGTGGCTAACCCTGGTTTTATCCCCAACACCAAATATTCCTCTGAGCACCATTGGGGATACCCTTAGCACCACTGAGGACTTTTCAGCACTGAAGAAGCAGGCACCACCATGGGGGTTTTGCATTTAATAACTGGTCCGGGTTGAGACCTCTCTGGGAACTCTGAGGATCACTTAGGAGTGCCCCAAACAACCACCACCGCTAAAGTAGCTCAATAAAATTAAGCCTATAAAATAAATTAATTCAGATTGAACCCAAATTTTTTAGTAGTCATTCATGACAGGTAGCCGGTGTTGACTGTCGCTTGGGCAACAGTAATTCTTTTACACTTGACCGCTCATCCTTTGGTAGCCTAAACCAGTTTTCAAAGATGATGGCTTCAGGAACGCATCCAGAGTACAAAGACAAGACTGCACGACCTTTGAAGCCCAGTCCGAACACAAACAAAATCAAATCAAGTGGTAGAAAAAAGAAAGGTGCTACAAGTTTTTAGAGGCTCAGAAATACACAGGGACACTGTGTTTGCAATCTGGCACTCAGGGTGGGGCTGCCATCTTACTAAAGGAAAGTTGCACATTGCTTGAATTCTTCATAATATTCTCAGGTAAGGCCTCTAGCTATTATGTATGGATAGTAGGACCCGGTGGTCTCCCCTGGGAGCACATTAAGATTCTGCTGTCCAGGGATCAGAAACACAGTATTATGGGTAAGGCTTGCATGTGGTCAACCCAGATTCAATTTCCAGCATCATATATGATCCCCAGTACTGCCAGGAGTGAATCCTGAGCAGAGCGACAAGTTATACCTGAGCATAGAGCCATGAGTAAGCCCTGAGCACCACCAGGCGTGTCCCAAAAGCAAACAAACCACCAAGAAGAAGATGAAAGGGCCTTAAATGATCATTTACTTCATGGTTAAAAAGATTGCCAAATTAGGGGGAGAAATCAATTTAATTTCATTAAAATAATAAAGTCCAAGAGAGAAAACTATAATTTTCTGCAATTAAACTTTTTGGAGCAGTAGAATGCAGTAGTTGGAGTCACCAAAGATTTTCTCTCTGGTTATAATTAAGGAGCATTATAGGAGTCAAATACTCCAATAATAAGGAGTATTAAGGAATAGCAAGCTAAATAGATCACATGACAATAGCCTGCTTTGCTAGATAAGAAGCAGACAGTGAAGTTAAGAGTCTCCCTAATAGAGGTAGCCGATGGCAAATCTAGTGTAGTAAAAAACCTCCAATTCAAAAGGAGTGTTTTATTGGTTCCATTGTTCCTTGAGGATTTTGTTTCAGAAAAAGCATAATAATCCTAATGTTCTGGCAAACAAGCATCACCAAGCTTTCTTCTCTAAAGAGCCGCCAGATCATTCAGACTTGTCAGGTTAAAAACATTCAAATCACAACTGCTGAACTTTGTCATTGCAACACAAAATCAGGCATAGATAGTACATGTAAAAATGAGCCTGTCTGTGCTCCAATAAGCTTTATTTACAATAACAGGAAGTAGGCCAGCTGTAACCCTTGAGCCACATTATCAAGCCCCCATCCACCATGTTAATTTAAAGTATTAAGCATTATTATTAATTTTATAGGGCTCTAGTGATAGGACAGCAGGTAGGGCATTTGCCTTGCATGTGGCCAACTTGGGTTCAATCCTTGGCACCCCATTTGGTCCCCTGAGCCTGCCAGTAGTGATTCCTGAGCACAGAGCCAGGAGTAACAGTAAACCCTCAGCTCCTCTGGGTGTAGCCCCAAACCACCCACTCCAAAATAAAAGTATCATTATTATTCAGGCCCATTCTTTTAGTTTGTGACAACTCCTTTACTTTGGGCTCAGGGTGTATTAGAGAGAGAGAGCAGACAGAAAGACAGAGAGACAGAGGGACAGAGAGACAGAGAGAGAGGGAGGGAGGAAGGGGGTCTGTGGGGTGGGAGGAGGGAAATGTTGGAGGGAACCTGGGGACATTGGTGGTAGGAAACAGGCACTGGTGGAGGGTTGGGTGCTGGAACACTATATGACTGAAACCCGAACATGAAGAGCGTTGTAAAGTTCTATCTCATGGTGATTCAATAAAAAGTAATAAAATGTTTTATGGGTTGAACTGTGACCTTTTCCCAGTTTAAAAGAAAACAAAACAATTCAGTGGGTTGGAGCGATAGCACTGGAGGTAAGACACCTGGTTTGCCCATGCCTGTGTCAGCGGCAATCCTGGTTTGAATCCTTGACACTACAGACGGTCCTCTGAGCACAGAGCCTGGAATACTCCTGAGTTCCACTGACTGTGCTTCACCCCACCCCTGCACATAAATTCACAGATTGAAGTCCTGACCCTATTACCTGAGAACATATCTGAACTTGGAAAAGATGTTTCACAAAGATAATCCAGTTCAAATGAGGTTCTTAGGATGGTCCCTAAATCAGTATGCTCAGTATCCTTATAAAAGGGGGAATTGAAAGACTGATATGAAAACACACCCAGAATATAACGTAAATTTGAAGATGACCATCCCTAAGCCAAGGGGGAGACCAGAAAGCTTTCTTTCTGACATTCTTCCTTGAATTTGAACTTTTAGCCTTCTTTAGCAAAAGACAACTTATTCCACTTATTCCCATTGTTCTAACACCAAGTGTGTGGTACCTTGTTAACAGCAACCCTAGAAAAATAACCCACAGGTAATTTGCTATAGTCAGTGACCATGACTTGAAGAAACAGTTTCAGTCCCCAATCTTCAGAATCTTTACTTTTCCGTTTGAACTCAAGCCTCTTTGGTTGAAAAACATGCCTAAAGCATTTCTGCTGGTTTCACTAATATGAAAACGCATGAACCTAAGTCACCCCAGCCAAGCCCAACCTCCTGCTAACCTGCAGATAGAACCATCAATTAGTTACTTCACAATCCTCTGGGTTTTAAAAATACAATGCTATAAAGCAGTAGATAATGGAGTGGAGTCTAAATTTAATATTCAATAACTTCTGTGCTCAGCCTATTCATTTTCAATAGAGACCTATGGGTTTTCTTCTTGTTTGTTTTGTACAGGCTTTGCTCATTTTATTGAAAATTTAAGTCAACTCCTAAAAATACTTCACCACTCTAACTCCACCCCCATTCCAGTGGGGGTAATGATTGAGCATACGAAAGGATTAAGGGATTACTTGTCTATTTTCTTTTCACTCAAGTCAGCAAAATAGTTACGTAAACCCCATCACTGCCATTGCAAAGAATTTTCATTTCCAGAAGTCCCGCTGTCTTAAGCACATTGTTTCTCATTCCCCACCCCCCTGGTTTTATTGAGTTGCCATTGGCAAACTTTAAAATCATGCATTAAAGGTATTCAGACTTAATAATTTGGTAGGGGTTATTTCTTAGAAGATATATTTATAAAAAAACTTTTGTTGTTATTAAATAATGCAATTCATCGAAATAATAATGATTATAAAATATTTTGCCTTTTTACTTTGTCTATTAATTTTCAGCTTTTATTTACAAGACCATTACAAATAGTTTCAGGGACTCAGTGTTCCAAATCCACAGCACCATCAGAGAGCCAGAGGCAGAGATCCTTTAAAACCCCTTGCAGCCCCCTTGGCAAATTTAATTCTTTTTAATTATTTACTTATAGTTTGGGTTTAGGGGTCATGCACCAATGATACACAGTGCTTACTCCTGGCTCTACACTCAGTGACCACTCTGAGCAGTCTCAGGGAATCATGAACCAGGGATTGAGCATGGGTTGAGTTGTGTTGAGTTGTGTTGAGCTGAATTGAGTTGAACTCAAGAGACCAATTTAGATTAGTCACATGCAAGTCTTGCTCCCTTCCTACTGTACTATCTCTCCTGCCCTCAATTCTTTTATAATTTTGTTTGGTTTTTGCTTTGGTTTGGGGCTTAGCCCAGCAATACTAAGGACTTACTCCTGGTTCTGTGCCCAGGGAACACTCCCGTGGGGTCATATGTGGGACATATTGCAGGACCATCTTTGGTGCCAGAGATCAAACTCAGATCTGCCACCTGCAATACAAGTGTCCTGCCTGCAATACAATCTCTCTGGACCCTAAAGTAATTTCTTTGATAAATAGAAGATAAATGATTAAGAAGTGGGTTCCCAAATTATCCTCAGTGTGCTCAGTGGACACTCTTCATAATAATTGGTCAATTTGAGCCAGTTCAATGCAAAGAAGGAGAAATCCTCAGCACTGTAGTGCCTGGGACTGCTCAAACCACCTTCTAGGTGCTCTGGGTCCTCTTGGACTTTATCGGCAGTGCTAGGGGGAGAAGTGTGTGTGTTGCCAACATTTGAACTTGAGTCCTGCCTGAGGCAAAGCATTGAGCTCTAATGCCTGTCCCCCTCACTTCCATACAACAGATAATCGACCTCCTGGTTATAATGAGTGCTCAGAGAAGCCTGTCCAATCTTTGGGTCTGAGTTTTCACTCTTCAGATTGAAAGTAAATGAATTTCTGCATTCAATTTTGAAAGGTTTCCTTGACATGTACTATAAATTAGGTGTATTGAAAAAAAAATGGGCTGTAGGTTAGTTCAACTGATAACACAGAAGATTAATATATTCAAGACATTGGATTCAGTGACACTGCATAGCCCTCAAGCATTGAAGGAAAAGGCCCTATTGGATCAGATATTCACGGAACCTATCAGCACTGCAGTGACCAAGCCACTCTGCATTGATTTAGCATTGCACCATTGGGCCTCCATGTCCAGAATGTGAAATGTCGTAAGTAGCTCCCACTTTAAACTAGTTACTATATAGATTAAAATTTCTCTAAGGGGTAGCAGAGTGATAGTACAATAGGAAGTGTGTTTGCCTTTCATACAGCTGACCCGGGTTTCTCTGTTATCCCATTTAGTGCCCAAGCTTGCCAGGAGTGATTCCTGAGCACAGAACCAGGAGTAACCCGTAAACACACACACACACACATACACACACACACACACACACACACACACACACACACACCCTCTCACACACACAAACCACTAAAAAGATAATTTTTTAAATTTTCTAAAGGTTCAAAGAGATGTATGGGCAGTACAGCAGATATGCTGCTTGCCATGCAAGTGACGGTCTCAGACCCAATTCCTGGCATCCCGTATGGTCCCCAAACCCACCAGAAGTGATACTTGAGCACAGAGCCAGAAATAAGACCTGACCACAGATAGGTATAGCCCAAAGCAAACAAACAAAATAAAACGAATAGAATAAAATAATAAATGAATTTCAAAAACCAAATACAAAATAAAATTTCTCTAAGAAACTGCATTAGCCTGCATCCTTAATTTTATGTGATCTAGTTTTTTCTAAATCTGCTAGAATTATTTGAACTATGTAATACAGAATTAGCAAGTTTGGGATATTAAAATCATGCATCTCCCAAAGAAAACACTGACCAGTTCCTTAGAGTTAACTTCTAAGGCTTGAAATTTTCCTAAGAGTATGTTGCATATCTAGCATGTACGGTATGTCTTGCCTGATAATTGATGCTAGCAATGTATTTATGGTGGGGGTTTGGAGCCATACTACATCAGAGCAGTTGGAGATGGGGAAAGGTCAGTCATATAGATATTCTATACTTATGTGACCAACTGCCCCAAAAATTTCTAGATGGGAAGTCCTGAGTGAATATTCTAGCATGTAAGAGTGTATAAAGCTGCATATCACTTCTGTGGAATTAATGATTCACCAGGAAAGGACAACTATTAGTTTTTTCTGGGTTAGCCTGGATTCCATCCTGTGAACCTTTGAATTTAATCTGTGTTCTTGGACTGTGTTAAAAACAGTTGTGGCTATCTTGGCTTTTCTGAGTCCTTGCCAACCACTTGAAACTGAGGATGGTCTTGGAACCTCCAAATCCATAGCTATATGTGCAAATATACTTAGAAAATGTAAATGCGTGTTTAATGACTTCTCCAGTGAAGTGTGTAGTTGCCTTATCTGATGTACCTTAGGTTCTTTCAGCTTCGTACAGATGTGAAAGGTTAGCAGGAGCATATCTAAGTGGAAAAATCATGGAAACTTGTGACATCCTTAGCCATAGCCCTCATTCTGATAGAAGGACATCAAAACCACCATTGGCTCATCCTGTCTTATGGGCATGGATCTGGCCTACTCAGGCTCACAGTAAACTTGCACCTCTGTATCTCTTTAGAATAGCACAATTCCAACTGACTCGTTCTCTACTTATAAAACTGTGTGCAAATTTCACAAACTCTCTGAACTTCATTTCTTGTTGAAGACAAGACAACAATGAATGTCACACTGAGTACTGTGAGGTCTAACAGAGACAATGTACATGATTGATTGGATAAAATTTTATAAGAGAAATGATTCTTAGTCACTAAGTGCTACACTTAGAAGTATCTTGTCTAGGGTGGGAGCGAGAGTAGGGCATTTGCCTTGCACGTGGGCAACCCGGGTTCAAACTCTGGCATCCCATATGGCTCCCGAGCACCTCCAGGAGTAATTCCTGAATGCAGAGCTAGGAGTAACCCTTGAGCATTGCCAGGTGTGACCCAAAAAAATTAAAAGAAAGTATCTTGTCTCAATTTCATTGTCCCTCTTCCCCACCTTCCAAGGGAAGTGAAAATTCACCTTTTCCAGATTCGTTCTTTGGAACTTGATACAGAATCGAACACAAGGAAAGGAGAAGAGTATGTAGGCAGCAGAACATGTGTCTCAGGAAAACTTTCAGAGAGATGAGTCAGAAAGCAGCAGCAGAGGAGAAAGTGCAGAGACCAAGAGGAGAATGCAAAGCAGTGTTGAGTCCTCATGACTTGGGGTAATCAAAAGTAGAGCTGTGAATGGCTTCAGTCAGTTTGCTAACCAAGTCCTATCAAACCCTAGCTGAGAATAATCACATTGAAAACTAAAGAAAGGTCTTTCCTTTTTCTGTAGATTAGATAAGATCAGATCATAGAAAGTTTCATATGCTTGCATTAGTCTTGTTCCTTGGGAATGTTTTACTAAGTTATACTTGAGCTCTATCTTGTTAACTTATATTGAAAAAATAATGGATTCAAAATTCCACCTGGTCCTTGGGGACATTTTTTCAGCATAATTTTCACTCTCCAGAAATGTTGTTCGCATGATAGAAAGATAGTAGAGCAGGTAGGGTTCTTGCATGTGGCCTATCTGGGTTTAATCCCTAGCTCCACATTTGGCTCCCTGAGTCCTATAGGAGTGATCCTGGATACAGAGTTTGTGAGTAAGCCCTGAGAACAGCTGGATGTGGCAAAAAAATTTTTTTTCTCAGAAATGAATGCCAGAAAAAAGTGCTTCCTTAAATAAAGATCTAATACACTTTCCCTCTGCAATGACGAAAACTTAATATGGCTATCTTAAGATCAGAGTCAAATCTAAAATCTGGTCACACTTTTGTAATGGTCTCAACCAGCATTTCTCAACTGTTGACCCTGTGGGCTCTCTTATGGATTCCAAGGATATTCCTAGAGGGTTTCCGGCTTAAAATCAATAAGTTCAAGACTAGAGACCAAGATTAGGAAGATAAGTTAGGGAGGGCACCTGATGGTAACAAGGTCAGAAAGGGAACATGGTAGGAAAAAGGTTTGAGAAATATTGATTTAGACTTCAAAATTTTACCGATGTACATTTTTTAAGTATTTTATTATACCACCGTGAGATATACAAATAAAAAAGATATACAATTAAAAAGTTCATGTTTGGGTTTTGGTCATACAGTGTTTCAGCGCCCGTCCCTCCACCAGTGCCCATCTCCATACAAATAAAAAAGATATACAATTAAAAAGTTCATGTTTGGGTTTTGGTCATACAGTGTTTCAGCACCCGTCCCTCCACCAGTGCCCATCTCCCACCAACAACATCCCCGGTTCCCTCCCCCTTCCCCAGCCCTGCTCCATGGCAGGTTCTTTATTTCTTTCCCTTTCTCTCTCTTTCTCTTTTCCTTCCCTTCCAGACTATGGATTACAGAACATACATTAAAAGGTTGTCATGTGAATCCTTTTGCCTCTATTTAATGCTCAGTTCTAGGTTGGCATTAGTACCCTCGACTAAGATACAAAAGCAGTCCACAGAATGGGAAAGAATATTCACCCAATACCCATCTAATAAGGGGTTAATATCCAGGATATATCAGGCACTGGTAGAACTTTACAAGAAGAAAACAAACAACCCCACCAAAAATGGGGAGAAGAAATGAACAGAAACTTCAGCAAGGAAGAAATTGAATGGCCAAAAAACATATGAAAAAATGCTCACCATCACTAATCATCAGAGAGATGCAAATCAAAACAACAATGAGATACCACTTTACACCACAGAGACTGGCACATATTCAAAAGAGCAAGAACAACAAGTGCTGGCGTGGATGTGGGGAAAAGGGGACACTCATCCATTGTTAGTGGGAATGCCGGCTGGTACAGCCTTTCTGGAAAACAATATGGACTTTCCTCCAAAGACTAGAACTTGAACTCCCATTTGACCCAGCCATACCGATGTACATTTAAGCTGCCTTATTGATACTTTATTGATGACCAAATCAGGCTACTGGGAGTGGAGGACAAGATAAAACTAGAGAAATAGAAGATTTTGAAGTTGTTTGGAGGGAATAAAAAGAGATAAGCTTCTTTAATATGTGAGTAAAAGTGTATTATCACTGAAGGTAGCCTTAAAACAAGCACAAATAACCAATACAAATTTAGAGCTATAGTGATCCAAATAGAATAAAGAATAATATATTGTGATAGTGCCTCAATAATCAAGGTTAAATGAAAGAAGCTATTTATGTAACCTGACCTACATTTTATAAACTAATAAAAAGTTGTGTAGCATTTCATTATAAAATAGTTGTAAAGAGTTCAATTCATGATCACTAGCTGAAAAGTACACAATTTTTATTCTTAAACACAAGAGATTGAACCCTGGAACCCAACCAGAAAAAAAATAAATGTTTAAGGATTTAAATAGATTTAAGCAGCTAAGGGTAAAAAGTTTGCAACTGAGCAATCTAGATGATTATTTTAAGTACGGTGTCCCACAGATATTTTCAAGGTATCTGGGAATTATCTCCATGTGTTGATGTATATAGCAACTCTAGACCTTTATTTGAAAAGATTAAGCTTGATTTGTTGTTGATATCCAAAAAGCAATAATATAGGCCTTCCTTCATTTAATTTTTAGAAAATATTATACTTTAGATAATATGGTTTTAATTATCTAAACATATAACTATGAATTTATACTATTGATGTATAAAATGACTACCACCACTACCATCAGTAGAGTGCCCCAACACACCCAAAGACCTCCCCCAACTCCCACTGTTGGTTTATTAAAAATGAACCTCCCCTTTAAAAGATATTTTATTTATTTCATAAACAAAATTCAGCATGTTCAGGTTAGTTCTCTATAAACACACTTATAATTAAATAAGCTTGTTTCACTTTAGTCAAATAAGCAAACCACAAGAAATATACATAACATTGTTCCCAAGAAGATCCTTTAAAATCATCTACCTCTATGCTTTTATCTTATAAGTATGAAATTAAAATTCAACATGTCTTATTCAATTCACACAAAGAGTGAATTTTCATTTTCCTATGAGAAGACCTTTAAGTCACTCTGCCCAAAATGCAATCTATAGAAAAGAGTTTTATAAATATGTAGGCAAAACCAAAAAAGCTTAGCTCTACTATTCTCCATAAGTTCATAATTCACTTTTGCCTTTTTTTTAAATATATATTTTTTCAGTGTTACTTTTTAGTCTTCCAATTCCAGTGTGATTTGCCTGATTTTTTAATGTACCAAGAGGCTTTGTTGAGCATATGTGTTGACAATGTAAACAGACAAATGTCATCTTGTGACTTGTTGCTATGTGGCTTTGTGGGTTTCATCTGTTTTTTTTTATATTGTCAAATTTTTCTTATAAATCCCTTTGGACAAATATTTCTATATTTTCACTAAAGTTTTGCTAGGCAACTATATATTGCCTCAGCAGGAAAGGATATATTGTGTTTCTTTGAAAACTTACTTGTTCCATGAATGTAGCTTCTTCCATCTCACAGTATTTTCAGATCGTTTTTTCCCATTTTTATTCATTACATATTCTCCTCTATTTGTAGAACATTCTCAATCCAAGTTCAGATAAAAATCAAAACAAAATAGACAAAATTATAGCATAATGGATATAAAATTTAAAGATAACTATTCATTTTTATTTATTCCAGAAATTGTGCTTATTCTTTTTAATAATATTTATCATTTAAGGACAGGTTTTCTGTGATGATACCTAGTATTTGTCTTACTTGTCACTTGCTTTCTGTTGGAGGACAGGTTTAGCTATTCTGGGAGTTTTGTTGTTTTGTTTGTTTCTGGGCTACACCCAGCAATGCTCAGGGGTTACTCCTGACTCTGCACTCAGGAATTACTCCTGGCAGTGCTCAGGGGACCATATGGGATGTCAGGAGATGGAACGGGGTTGGCCATGTGCAAGGCAAATGCCCTACCCACTGTACTATCGCCTCCAGCTCTGCACTTCCTAAGTCTTGCTAGAACCACATTTGCTTGTGCCCCACTGGCCATACACATCACAAGACCAAGTCTACAGTCAGGATAGGAAAAGACCAAAGGGACCACTACACAGTGGACCAGATCAAGGAGTATAAATGGGCCCAGCTTTTAGAGGCTTTCCCAAACTCTGAAGTCACTATTCCTCTCCCCTTCCTTATTCCTTCCCCAGAGGGCACATATTTGTTGTTATTTGTGGAGACACACGTAGTGGTGCTTAGGGCTTACTCCTGGCTCTGCATTCAGGGACTGTCGGGAATGCCGCTGGGGTCCCCCGACAGTATCAGGGCAGAAATTCTCTTTTACCTTCGAGGACGCCAGGAGAACAGATGAAAACTCACGAGTCCGGTGCAGTTCCAAAAATGGCTTTTAATAGTACAAAACCTCTTCCACAGCACTCCAATATAATGAACAAACTTTAGCTCTGGTCCGAACTTAGACCATACAAAAGAGCCTAAATCTCCCACCAAAGAGAGAGGATCTCAAGCGAGCTGAGTCCTACCCAGAAGAAGGAGCAAAAGGCCAAATTGCAAAAAGCCAAAAGCCAAAAGCCGCAAGGCTGAGGAGCCAAAAGCCGAATGCTAAAAGGCCCAAAGGGCAAAATGTGAAGGGGCCTCAAGTCAGCCCCTTATATACACCAAAGTAATCCAATCGGGAGGGTCATGTCAACAAAGAACTCTAAACAGAATGTAGTGCCACACCCTATTGCAGGTATAAACAAAGGTTATGCCAAGGTCTAATCCTTTCTACCAAGATTATCTCTTATGTAAAACACTGGAGAGAGAGGGCTGATATAAAGTAATACATCTTAACTTCATGAGCTTCAAGTAATCTAGATGGTACCCACAAGGTCCATCTTATTATTATATGCACTAGGGTGATTCTGAGTATCTTGTTCTCCTGTACTGAAAGGGTCACACTCGCCTGCTTAGAGCAAACTAGTATGATCCTTCCTGTAGTCTTCCTATAGTCTCAGCGTAGCCAGGGTGGTAGAGGAGCTGTGCCCAATCTAGAAAACATAGAAGTCTTAGTAGATGTATAAATCAGAAGTTATTCAATCAAGGTGACTTCTGTAACTGCCACACCCTCTAGCAGTGTTTACATAGAAGAGAGGTCTCATTAAAATGAACCTTGACTTAAGTAGATTAAGCTGGGAGTGGGCAAAACAACAAAACTCCCAGAATAGCTAAACCTGTCCTCCAACAGCTCTCCATTGTTCATCAATTTGCTTAAGCCAGCATCAGTAATGTCTCCATTTGTTGGGAATGAGGTCCATTTATTGCTACTGTTTTTGGCATATCGCATACACAGAAGCTTGCCAAACTCTGCCATGGCTCTGGATTCTTCCCAGGGGGCCCAGTCTTTTTCTATGTCAGACTATCAACCATCCAGCAACCACGGGGCAGAGCCCTGAGTGTATACAAGCCTGTCTTACTTGTGACAGTCATAAGAACATTTGTCCTACCTTGTGTAATTGACAATAAATAAATGCATAAAGATAATAATTTTTCCTATAATCAAGTGTTATAGAAACAACTAATTTTCTTCAGTCAACAAAAATTATGTGAGAAGTCTTGCAAGCATTAAACTTAAGAAGCCTTGAGTGAATTCAAATCTGAAAATTTTTGGTCATACATTCAGAGTATTGACTAGAAATTACTCAGAATGGCCCTTCTCTCTCATTAATTAGCTCCTTTCAATGTGATTTTACATACAAAGGAACTATTAGAAGCCAATTTTTTCAATTCCTCTTTTTCCAAATTTGTCACTATGCTCCTGGCTCTACTGGCATGAGACAGGACATATGGAGATATTACTGGTGCCCGCTCTAGCAAATAGATGATCAACGGGAAGATCGTGATCGTGATCGTGATTCACTGTATCACTGTCTTCCCGTTCATCCTCGATTTGCTTGAGCGAGCACCAATAACATCTCCATATGATCTGTCTCATGCAAGTAGAGCCCAAGGGCACCTGCTTGTTCCAGGAACATAAAGAGCCTCAAACCATTCCATCAGTTCATGGGAATGAGGTCCATAATTGTTACTGGTATTTGGCATATCAAATACGACACGGGTAGCTTGCCAGGCTCTGCCGTGCGGGTAGCATACTCTTGTAGTCATCTCAAACTCCAGCATTTATTGATGAACTGCGCGGCCGCTTGCTGCCGTGCGAGAGCTGGGCTGTGATAGGTTGGTCTGCTGGGTGGAGTTCTGACGAGAAGTACGGATGTAGAAAATGGTTATTGATTAAATAAAAAATTTCTAAATCTATTATATCTACAAAATCCCATTCCAAATAAGAATGTTCTCTGAAACAATGTATCAGATTCTGTAGACCTGGCCTCAGGCTTTGATGTTTTAGCCATTGGGAACTGAGGTAGGTTGAGGAGAAAGATACCCTGGTGTTGGTGTAGCATTAGGAACAAAACCTTCCCCTTAACCATTTTATAAACAATGATATTCACAATAAGAAAATTAAGGGACTGGAGATAGAGTACAGTGGGTAAGAAAGTTGCTTTGTATGTGGCCCCCAAGTTCCATCTTGGGCACTATGTATGATGCCCCACGTACCACTCAGAGTGATCCCAGAGTGCAGAACGAGGAGGAAGCTCCAATCTCCAACTACACCAATAAATAAATAATGAAAATAAGGCATAAAAAATACTTGTATTACAATGTCAATAGGAAAGAATGTGTGTCTTGCTGATAGTATCCATCAACAATTTCAACAATTGGAAGCTATGATGTCTCAATTTAAAAAAATGTCAAATGAATCATGAGGGTGAATTTCAAGGGTCTAATTTAAATAATCTCAAGAATTCTTACTGAAGTATTTCCGGGATATTTGTCTCGGGAAAACGTGTTCTCAACTCCAGCCAGCATGACCATCACCCAAACAGTAATGGAGTTTTTAATGTGCTCTTTTATATGTTCATTCCTACTCTTTACTCTCCTCTCTTTTACTATTATGTGCAGAGTAATAGCTACTGCATGGAGAAATAGGGAAGTACCAAGGACAAATAAAATATTACCAGAACTAAAAAAGTTGTTGAAGCATTATTTGCTTGTGTTCAAATCACAAAACATCTCTTTGTGTATAGCTGTATATACAAATACAATATAAGCGTATGTATGTATATATGAGTGAACCCACTTGTAATGCAAATATATTTCCATACTTCTATATGCTTATTATTGACATACAAAGTGCTTTCAAATAACAAGCACTGTTATTAATTTTGCAAATTTGTTTTCTCCAAAAACAATTGATAAATTTGCATATTAATAGTTAGAAAAGCATATGCTTATCGCGAACATTTTGTGACTAATTTCTCTTGTGCCAAAGCATGATTTATTTTTCTGGCTGCATACTCATCACCACTATTTTCTTCACACTTTTCTTTCCCAGCACCTGTGACTGTCAAACTGCTGGGAAAGGATCTTCATAAATATTTTGAAGACTATTCTGCCGTAACTTTTCTTTCCTCTTTTTTTGGGTGGGGGGACACACAGTAATGCTTTAGGACTATTCCTGGCTTTGCAGTCAGAAATCACTCCTGGTGGTGCTTTGGGGACCACATGGGACCCTGGGAATCAAGCCCAGGTCAGATGTCTGCAAGGCAAACGCCCTGCACATTGTACTATTGCTCCAGTTCTAAGCTATAACCTTTCTCTTTCATAACAAATAACAGTTATTTTATAAACTCATGGCATACACCTATGAAATAGATGCCCAATCTTTTCTCTCCTCCCATTTCAGGTATTTGCATCTATACATACACACACACACACACACACACACACACACACACGGAAACATATCATTCTCGTTTGATTAATAAAGTTCTAAGATTTATTTTCAACCTCATGGCCACTTTTTAAAAAATTTTTGGGCCACACCCAGAGATTAACTCAGAGATCACTCCTGGTTCTGCACTCCGGGATCATTCCACGGGGCCACAGGGAACCATATGGGATATTGGGGATTGAACTCTGGTCAGCCGCAGGCAAAGCAAGTGTGTCCTACTGGCTGTACTCTCTCCAGTCCAATCTTGAATATTTCTTACATGGATCTGAGTATTCAAGTTCTTCATATAAAATTGGAAAACATTTATTTTTTAAAATAACACTTTCATATATTTTTTTTTGGTGGGAGATAAAGGGGCAGAAACACCCAGCAGTACTCAGGAATTACTGCTGTCTCTGTACTCAGGAATTACCCCTGCCTAGCTTGGAAAACCATAGATATGCCAGGGATTGAACCCAGTTCAGCTGCATGCAAGGCAAGTGTCCTACTTATTGTACTAGCACTCCAGCCCCTAAACAGTACATTCTTATCAATTATATGAACCAAATATAGCTTTCTTCTCTCCTTCCAATATTGCTTATATTACAGTTTAGGCCACTAAACAGTTTTTGTCTTTAATATTTTCAACATGTCTATATTCCCTTTTGATATGATATTTTCCATATAAAAATAATTATTCCTTAAATAAGACTTTTCAATTCTTTGAATTTTTATTTATATTTTTAAGTGTATGATTGGGATATAGTATAAGGCTAAGGCACTTGCTTTGCAAACAGTTGAGACTTTATCCAATATCCAGCACAATATGCGTTCCCCTGAGTACCACCAAGAAGTGATCCCTGAGCACACAACCAGGGAGTAAGCCCTGAACATCATTAGGTTGTGCCACACCACCAAAAAAATAATTATTCATAGAACTTTATCAAATATTTTAATACTTTAAATATTTTATTATGTTAATGATTCAAATAATAATGATTGGCTATTTTATGAAAGTAATAATTATATCTTTTATTTATTTTTTGGCTTTTGGGGTCACACCCAGTGATACTCAGGGGTTACTCCTGGCTCTACACTCAGGAATTGCTCCTGGCAATGCTCAGGGGACCATATGGGATGCCAAGGATCAAATCCAGGGCAGCCGCATGCAAGGCAAATGCCCTACCGACTGTGCTATCGCTCCAGCCACTATTATATCTTTTAAAATAATTTCTTTTGGGTTATTAGTTTGTATATTTTTTGGGTTGGACCATAACCAGTAGTGCTCAGGGCTTACTTCAGGTCTGTGCTCAGGGGATCAATCCTGACAGTGCTTGGAGAACTATAAGCGATTCTGGAATAGAAACTCGGGTCAGTCATGTGGCAGACTAGTGTCTAATTTCTCCTGTATCTCTGACCTGAGAGTTTATGCTTCGGATCATTTTCAAAAAGCACATTTTAGGTAGCACAGCTACAACAGAACTAATGTGTATGACATGGATATACAAAGTTACTGCATCCCACTGACACCAAGTTCCAAAACTTTCACCACTGTCCCATGTTCCATGTCCCTCTATTCCACTATTTCGTTCCTCCACATCAAGTCTTCCCCACTGCTTAGTAACCTGAGTTTTGTAAATCAAGGTCATGCATTTGTCATTTTGCAACACTTCTTCCTGCAGACTAAATTTACCTGTTCCTTAACCTGTTTTATAAATTTGTCATTCTTTCTAGTATTGCAATTAGTTTATGTGTTTTATTGGGATGTGAAATCTTCTAGTCAGTTTATTTTTATTGTTTGTGGGGAGGTGGCTTCACAAGTCACGCTCAGGAGGCTCACTAATAATTCCCAACAAACAACTGAGTCAGCAGTTCACTGTTAGTGTTTGAGGATGTGATGCTGCCAGAACCAGGAATTACAGGGCTGCCTGCAGACACTCAAGCAACCATGTACTGCCAGAAATTCAACCCAGGTTGGACATGCACCTGGCAAATATCCTATCCACTGTACCATCTCCTCATCCCTCTATTTAGATTTATAATTGCTGTATTACTCCCTTTCGAGACCCCTGAAAGTTCACCAATAGTATTCTTTTGCAAGCAAGTAGTAGTTTACAATTAGGAAGTACTGGTTGCCACAAACCATCTTTCTCATTGTCATGGGTAATTTCATTTCATAATCCTCATTTTGTCATTTACTGCTTCCAAGAGCAGAGCATCTGTCAGCACTTTACACATACAGGTCAGCCTTTAGGAATTATTTCCTGCGTCACAGCTTCTTCCCTGTGTTCCCTTTCCAAGTCCGCTTCTGTTACAATACTTAGGCATAGGATCTTGAACACGCTTCCTTTGCTTTTGGTTCTTAGCTGACACCTTTTAAGACCAAATATTCCAGAAAGGAAGCCTATTGGAATGATATCACTCCCTCCACTGTACCACCTTTAGAGGATGTGAGAGGCTTGAAGCACCAACTGCAGTAATTTATTTTTTATAGTCATGCTTGATTTTTCTTGTTGGCCTCTTGTGCTGATCACTGCACAGTATATTAAAAATAGATGAACGAATCAGTTCGAGGGTATTTTTTCAGTCCTCCAACAGGCTTTACCTGCAGCTTGAGGGTTGCTTGCCAAATAATTACAACCTATAAAGTAAAATGATCCACTTTCATAGATCTGTCCAAGTAGGATTTCCGAGTAAATTAGAGGCAATCTTTTTTTAACCAGCAACTTTTTTTAGCTAAAGCACAGTACAGCTGCCACTTTTGACCTTGATGGGAGAAGCTGCAGCTTCCAAAGTTAAGTACATTACAGAGCAAGTAAAAGATAAAACTTCAGCCTCCGCATGCAACTTCAGCCTACAGCTACCCGGCCAGGTAAACAGGAAGGCTAAAAAGATTCTGAACTTAATCACTGGCTTTCCTCACCATTAAGAACTCCCATGCTTTGACTTGTTGTCTAATGCTTTGTTTTATATTTTACAAAAAATTCTCCTGTCTCTTTTTTCCTTTAAAGCAAGAAAGCAGAAATTGTCTTGTACATTTCTGTCATGTCACAATTTTATTCCCAAACCAATTTAAGCTCCTTTGACCTACATCTCTATTTCAAGAGAACTTTCTAAAAAAAATATTTGCATGACTTAAACTGTCTCCAAAATAAGTTTGTCTGGAAACTGTATTGAAGTTCCATCTCTGACCTAATGAATATGGTTTTGAGTGTGAGAAATCGATATTAAATTATCATGCCCTTTTTCTAATCTTTTTATAAAATAAATGATCTATCCAGAAAGCCTGATACAATCTGTGAGCCCTATTGCCATACTTTTACTGCCTTAGTGTTTTCAGATACACCCGACAGAGCAGAAACCAGCTTTCCCCGTTGAGCACGGATGCTGCTTGCCGCGATTTACCTCCAAATTGCTGTGAATATTCTACCCACCCCTCTGAGCGAGCCCCAGAAAGTAATGAGAGTATAGCGCCCACGGCAGAGCCTGGCAAGCTGTCCGATGCGTGTTCGATATGCCAAAACCAGTAACAAATTTGTTTATTTTCCTGACCCCAAAAGAGCCCTTAATATGGCAGCAGTAAGAATCGCGAACAAGCAATTTCTCCCAGCACCTCACCTAATATCTTGAGCCAAGATCTGCCTGGAATTGCCTTTATTGGTTAGAGAAGGGGTTTCTGAGATGGCATGTCTCTGTACCAAAGACTAATACTAATGCCAGTTAAATATTTTTCTAAGCCTTCACAAGAGTCTCATCTACTTCACGGTAGTTTTGTATTTTAGTTGCCTTTGAGTTATCAGGGAGCCATGCTTGCTTGCTTGGAGGCAAACAGCATTTCTCTCTGGTCTAATTACTTAGAGATCCAACGTGGCCAGGCAAATATGCTGGTAAGATCTAGCTAGTCCCACGATGCTTGTGGTAGCATGAGAGAATATTTATACCAGCCAGTACAGAATACATGGTCAGATAAGACTACCACATTCAGACTACCCCCCTATCTATGAAGTGACCTGCAGGAGGCAATCCAGGGCAGATGCAGAGGCCTAGGCTTTTAGGTGTCCTGCAACAAATATAAACACAAATTTGAAGACATCTAGTGTCTAGACATCTTGAATTAAATGTGCTTTAAATCTACCTGAACACTTGGGGGAGTCTATTATACTTCATCACCCACTATAAACAAAGTGAAAAAGATATATGGATGGATAGAGACAAACCAACAGACAGACAGATAGGTACACAGATAGAGAAACAGACAAAATCGAGAGATAGACAGACAGATAAGATGGCCATTGTCTACGGGAAGAAAAATTAGGAGAAAAGGGAGATGGATAGAGCTACATATCATACTAAAGGAACTGTGATATCACATAATGACTAAAGAAAGACTAAAGACAATGAGAGACAAGTACAGGCCTTGAGGCTAAGCATATCTGCAAGTTATATCAGAACCATTTTCCACATCTGAACTTCCCCCTCCTCAGAACTCCACCCAACAGGCCAGCCTATCACAGCCTGGCTCATCAAGATCCACCCTGCAGCAGTCTTTTTTAAATCGGCCCAGGTGTGCTGATCCAGAGACTCACACACATGGGGCAGAGCTGCTACTGGCTCTCCCTGTGCCCAGCCGCTCACAAGGCGCCAGGAGGGATGGTGGGTTCTACCCCTGGCCAGCCACCCCAGCAGAGCTTCACAACAAGCCAGATGACCCCCACTCCATGAGGGCCTCCATTTTCCACATCCGGACTTTCCCCTCCTCAGAACTCCACCCAGCAGACCAGCCTATCACAGCCCGGCCACACGGTTCATCAATAAATGCTGGATTTTGAGATGACTACAAGAGTATGCTACCCGCATGGCAGAGCCTGGCAAAGCTACCAGTGTCGTATTTGATATGCCAAATACCAGTAACAATTATAGACCTCATCCCATGACCTGATGGAATGGTTTGAGGCTCTTTATATTCCTGGAGCAAGCAGGTGCCCTTGGGCTCTACTTGTATGAGACATGACATATGGAGATGTAACTGGTGCCCACTTGAGCAAATCAATGATGAACGGGAAGACAGTGATACAGTGATACAGTGATACAGAACAGTAAGGGCCAAAGAACCCAGCACTTAGATCTTCCAAAACTAATGTTTTATTCAAGCAAAATATCATCTAAGGTTGAAGTACCATGTTTCATGTTTTTCTAAACTTTCTTCACCCATGCTGCATCTAAGACCACTGGGCTGCCTAACTCCCTGCACACAGAAGGTATAAGAAGTTTCTAGCAATTTTTCTCTTAGTTTTGGCCAGTGTGTTCCAAGAGAAACCATTTTACATCTTTTTTTTTCCTGAATGATTAAACACTTCAGAGGTCTATTTTGTTGTTTTTTTTTTCTTTCAACACCGCCACCATGTCCTGAATTGCTTAAAGGCGGCACCTCATTGACAGCTGCAAGGCTGCAGACCCTGCACCAACCTGACCAAAATAAAATCACTCACCGACAGAGAGGATCTTAAGCTTTGGGACTTGGTGCAGACTGAAGAACCCATGTCCTACTTTGATTGCCTTAACCATAGCTTATAGGAGTTCATACTGTTAAAATCCCTCTCATCTAAAGCTACCTTCATCTAAAGCTACCTTATTACCACTAAGGAGTCAACAGACATGGCCTCTAGCTCTCCATCTCCAGGTCCTGAGACTAAGCAAGTTGAGCAGCCATGCTGGTGTGGAGTCACCGCAGAACAAGAAAGTGCTTTCTAAGTCCATCATGTAAATAGGCCAAGTTGGATCAATGAAATCCGCAGCAATCTTGTGAAGTCACATTTCTTTAAAGGAGAGTGATCGCAATAGAAGTCCAGTGTTGCCAAATACAATTACTGACAAACAGAAATTTGACTATTTGCATATAATTCTCTGAGATCCTAATGTTGGCAACTAAAAATTCCAAAATTCGAGCAAGATCGCTATTATATTCGACCAAACAAAAAATCAGTCTGCAGCCTGATCTCTGCTGAGGTCTTCTGGAGCAGTTTGATTCCATCAGTCATTGCCTATTTCATGGGATTCATGGAGATAAATTCAAAAATAAGATTAGAAGCAAGGATGGCAAATGATTTCTAAGTGCATGCCAACACTGATTTATTAGTCATAGCTGTCCTAAGTATTTAGGGTTTAGGACTTTGAAGCTATTTCTGGGTCAGCAAAAAATAGGCCTGTATTAAATTATCAAAGTTGAATGATAGTTCGTAAGGCTTGTATTTGCCAGCTCTTGGACTACTCCATGATGATTTAGCATTAAGAGTGATAGAATAAATGTTTCAGCTGCCCCTATTTCTTTAACTCTTCCACTTAGGTATGTTTTTCTCAGGTTCTCAAAAGTCTAGGTAGGTTGAGCATAAGTTTTGAGTGCAGGGTCTTTGCATCTATTTCACGATATACAAATCAAGCCAACATAGCGCAAAAGGACAAAGACAGTAAGTCTTGTTTTTTGTTTGTTGATTTGGTTTGGTTTTGGTGTTCCGTACTTTTAGTTTGGGGGGTTTTTGGGTGGGGCACACCTAGTGGGACTGAGACCTTACTCTTGGCTCTGTGTTCAGGGATCACTCCTGATGGTGCTGGGACCATATATGACATTTGAGATCACCTCGTGTACTACACTCTAGTCCTAAGGGTTGTCAATCTGAAGCATCATTCAGATTCCTAAGATATGCATTATTGAGTCTTTGTAATGTAAAATATCAGAGCAAAGTTCCTCAATTATTCTAAGCCAATCAGATTTCAAATTACTATTTTAATCTTTATTGATATTTTAGCTGATTTTAATTAACTAAATGAGCTTCATTTTAGAATTAAAATAGTCCTTAAAACAAAGTCTAGATATTTTTAAAGATAAACAATATAACCACCACTATAAAAATTATCTGAGACTTAATAAATTTAGTGTTTTAATTCATTATGAGTAGACAAATTATTATGTGAAACACATTTGCTGTATTTGTATTAGAGTCATGATTTTATCTCTTTTTGAAAATTGTCCCTAATAGATCTTACATATCAGATAATTGTAAATGGAATCCTTGGCAATTAATGTCAATATATACCCAAATTTACCAAAACTTAGCCCATCAATCCTAATTCACTGTATCACTGTATCTCTGTCTTCCCATTCATCATCGATTTGCTCCAGCGGGCACCAGTAACATCTCCATATGTCCTGTCTCATGCAAGTACAGTCCATGAGCACCTGCTCGCTCCAGGAACATAAAGAGCCTCAAACCATTCCATCGTATTTGATATGCCAAATACCAGTAACAATTATAGACCTCATTCCCATGACCTGATGGAATCAATCCTAATTATTTTAGTAATTTTATTGATCCTATCAAAATCATCATTCAGAAATGTTTCCCAAGAGTATATTTCAGAACCGTGCAGGTTACCACTTAAAAATATTACTTTGGAAGAAACGGCAAGATCACCCCAGAGCTGCAGAAAGTACTAGAGCAGGAATGACAGTTTTCACAGCTCTGAGCAGCAGATAAGGACAAAAGCTTTCTGAGTGATCGTGGGTGTCCACGGGATGTCCTGGCTAGGGAGAGAGCCATTAAATGAATCTGACCCGTCGCAGTGAACAACCGCCAGGAGAGGTTCATGTTGAGACAGCAGAAACGCAACCCACGATTTATTGAGGCCCCACGGCTCTTGGCGCTATGTGTGATGACAGAATTTGGACACTTTCTTCTGAAAAGGGTATTTTGAGTCCAACTGAATACCACTGCCAAATGAGGGGTTTGAGGTTATGGAAGTGGCTCATGGAGATTCATAGGCGGCAGAAGAAAACATCCCTGAAACTACCTAGAGATCCAGATTGGAGTGCAAGTGCCCGTGACCAGTCTCTGTTGTACTGGTGGCCCTAGCTGCCCACCCATAGTGCCCAAGTCATGAATGGAACAGCCCTAGCTCTGGCCCCAATACAAACCGGGAGGAGGGCAGTCACGCAACTGGAGGCCAGGGTTGTGGCAGTACTGGTTCGCCAATCTGGAAGGCAAGTGCACTAGCTGCCAGAATGTGCCCTCAGGCTTCCTTACAACACAAAATCACCACTGTGCCCCCTGACTAGTCTCCAACAACCCAGGACTAAGTCTCCCAAGGAGGTAAAGAATCTGGATTGGGCTCCTTACCCCCAACATCATTCTTCCTGAAAGCTGGCAGACAAATCCATGAACCACCTCAAGTGCCAAGTAATCTCATCCACCAGCCATGGTCCAGAGACTCCTACATAAATCTCGAAAGAGATCAATAAGGAGCAGAGATGTCCCCTCTTCGCCAGGGTGAGTCAACTGGGGCAATGCAAAGGGGAACAAGTTTGGGTATGGCCCATCCCAGCAGAACCCCAGCAGCCAAAAAACCTCCAACTCCACTATCACCACCATGTTCAAGGTCGGACTCCACTGCTCCTATGATATCCACCCCAAAATTAGGCTGCTGATAAACTCAGGTATGTGGGTTTACTGAAATCGTAAATCTCCAGGCTTTCCTAGAACTGGGATTGGGCTCTCTCCTGCCAACTCTTGCTACCAGAAGGCCAGCAGTCACCCCCATACCCCAAAGCCAACACAGTTAAAGATTTTGGAGTCCTGGAGCACTCAACTGCTACAATACTGAATCACCATCATTACGAGATATATGTTGTAACAGGCAATATACAGTACTTAGTGCTTGCTAAGGGAGCAGATTTGGGGGATAGGTGAGACACTGGGGACCTTGGTGTCAGTAAGGGCACATTGGTGGTGGGACTGGTTCTGAAATACTGTATACCTAAAACAACTGTATTGTGAACACCTTTGTAATCAGAGTGTTTAAATATAATTTATTTTTTTAATTTAATATTACATCTCAGTGTCAGAAAAATAGCAAGCAGGGGTCAGAGAGATAGAACAGTGGCTAAGACGCTACCTTGCATAAAGGTGGCATGGGTCTGATCCCTATACACCCCATAGGATCCCAGAGACCCATCAGCCGTGATCTCTAAGTATAGGAAGTCCTGAGGATAGACAGGGGAAGCCTCAAAACAAAACAAACAAAAAATATCAAACAATCTGAATAATTTATGTAAAAATATTGAAACAAAAATATCAACACTTGTCCTGTTTCAGTTTAATTAATTGCTATAAAATATACAGTGCCAACAACAGAAATCCCTATTTTGAAGTCCCAATCCCTAGTACCTTATAATTTAAGCATATTTGGAGTTACAGAAAGAATTCAGTTAAATAGGTTCATTAGGACATGGCCCTTATCCAATGTTTCTATATTATAAGAAGAAAGTTTAGGAACATCTTACAAAGACAGATGATCCCATGAAAGTGCACAAAGATACAAGTCACATGGAGAATGTCAAGAAGAGAGACTGATGCATCCTTTTCCTCTGGTTCTTGAGGAATCTAACCCTGACGACCATAGACCTTGGACCTATAAGGATCTGCATAGATTACTTGTGAGATCACAGTTGATCTCACAACCTCAGAACTGTAAGAACAAATTTCTGCTGCTTAAGTCACCCAGTCAGTATCATTTTGTAATAATAGCCTGAGAACACTAAAACATTTGTTTATCAATGCCTAGATGAAATATGTGTCTCATTTTTGAATAGTCTTTTAATAGTTATCCAAGCACAAGTTCACCTCCCTAAAACCCACTCTCCCAGTAGGGAAAAAAAAACCAACAACAGTAGAAGCAAGGGTTATATCTTCTCAGAGTTTCTCCACAGTCACAATGTGATTGGACCAAGGTCACAGCCTGTCAGTTCTAAGGCTGGTTCTTCTGTAAATTATCTCCTAACACCTCTTAATGTTTACCCTTAAACATATCCTCTGTCCTGCAACCAAGACCACTTTTTACTTGCCTTCTAGTGGGGAGAGAATTCTAGGGATTTAGGAGGTTTAGGTGTTAGACTCAGAGGTGAGTTGAAGTATTGGGGGAGAAAAATTGTAACTGAAGACTGTCTATTGTTTAATCATCAGACATAGAAAGCTTTTCAGGGTAAAGCAGGAATGAAGGAGAGGCGGTAAAGCTGGAACCAGAGGCTAGAATATTATAGTGAATATGGGGAGTACTGTTACGGTGAACATAGGAAATGGCATCGGGTTTGAAAAGTCTGAAATTAGATATTGAAGCAGTAAAGAAAAACAACAGCAATATTATCATACAATAAAGGTATTACCATCTCAGGAGTGCAAGATATATCTGCAAACAAGCAATTAAAATAAACTCTAAGTTGTAGATGATTAAGGAGTACCAAGTGCTCCCCAAAAAGGCATATCATCCTGACTGAGTATGGAAGAGCAAAGGGAAGGACTAAGGGATAACTGGACAGTATAAATTTCTTAGGATATGCAGAGAGAAGGGAAAATGGCCAATATGGATTTTCTAGTGATTTTTAACGAATCTCTGTAAGTGAGATACAGATGAGAGACAGATCGGGCCTCGCCACTACCTAGGAAATCTTTCCCATGCTCACTAGTCAATTCTCTAATTATTAGTTTATCTTCTTAAGTACCCTAATCCCAGCCAAAGAATACCTCAATGGGAAATACGCTCATTTCAGCAACCAGAATAAATTATCTTACACTGTAAATTACTTAGGCCTCTTGTGAGCAGAACCCTTGCATCATCTTCCTGAGCTTTTCAGCTCTCAGAAATTGACAGAATTGAGAGTCAGGCAGAGGATCTTGCTAAATTCACCCAAGCTAATGTCACCTATGAAACTTTCAGCATTTTCCTGGAAGTCCTCTAGCTCTCTTGATAGCCTCTTTGAAACTTGTAACAGTGGGAATGGTGAGTATGAATTGGATGTCACCAATCAGCTCAGCGGGAACATAAAACCCATTTTATTTTTATGAGTACACATGCATTTCTTTGACAAGCCCTGTTACTGCTCAGAGCAGAAAAGCTAAATTTGATCCAATCAGAATACAGTCTAGACTATTACATTTTTCTGTTGTTTCTGATTTTAAATTGAACATTTCTTAAGTACATGCTCAATCAAATATAGGTATCATTATTAACAGTCACCAGCTCAGTACTCTGTCTACAATCCTCCCTCTCTGTAAAGAACCGAAGATTAGTACCCCCTTAATCATATTTTGAAACCTCATCCCTGAGTGATGTATGAAGCATGGTCTTTGGAAAATAATTAATTCTTGAGGATAGAGCCCTTGACATCAGTGCCCTTATAAAAGACACCCCAGAGAACTCTCTAGCCCAATTATGCTATGCAAGGAAACAGAGAATAGTTATCTATAAATCAGGAAGCAGGGTCTCAGAGAAAGAATCCACCAGCACCTTGATCTTAGACCTCCCAGCCTCCAGAACTAGAAAATGAAATACACTTCTGCATTAATAAGCTTCCCATACTATGATAATTTATTGCAGCAGCCCATAAAGACTCAACCATTATCTAACAATTTCCTAGGAAACCTCTGAGAAATCCCTGACTTATCACCAGTGTTGTGCAAGACCTAAAATTTAGGGGGCCGGAGCGATGGTCCAGTGGGTAGGGCGTTTACCTTGCACACAGCTGACCGGGTTTGATCCCGGCATCCCATATGGTCCCCTGAGCACCACCGGGAGTAATTCCTGAGTGTAGAGCCAGGAGTAACCCCTGAGCATTGCCAGGTGTGACCCAAAAAATGAAAAGCAAAAAAAAAAGACCAAAAAATTTATGCTTAATTCAATACAACATTCTCCTCCCTTCTCTGCTCCATCTATATGGTTGCCGCTTTATCAAGACCAAGCAGTTGCTCCTTATCAGTAGATATCCCGTCCATTGAATAATGGGTGTCCATCTTTCAAACACACTTATTGCATTGTCTTAAAGGAACCGGGGGCAAGCTCACCCTCTTTAGTGTATAAAGGGCTACCTTCTACCATCTTGGTTTTTATTCTGCTTCCCAGTACAATCTCGGATTGCCTTGCATTATCTCTTTGCCCTTCTCAGGTCTATGAATAAGCCTACCCAATTAATGAACCTGATACTCTAATTAGTTCAATGTTAGGAGTCTTGTGCTGGGTCATCCCTTATAATCTCTGTTACCTATAGGATAAAGGAGAGGTGATTAAAATACCAGCAGCATTGGGAGATGCACTTATCAGTCATCTGACTGCAAGTGTGAAAATGTTTCATGGTATTTTGATCACTAACAATTTTCTGGAGTGATCTATCTGATATTCCTCAGCTGCCTAGAAATTCCTTGGACAATTAATTTTCCAGTTTGGGCAGTCCTTTAAGATGGACCCTTCTTGATCACCCACTTCGTAAAGGGGACCTTTGGTTTGGTTTGGTTTCTGTGAGTCTTCCATCAATCCTTTGTTCCCTACAGTGATCTACATATCCTGTTGCTCTATAGTCTATAAAACTGATGTAAGTAGTTTCCCAATAATTGGTCTATGTAGATAGGCTGATCCAAGTGCAACCCCAGGTGCCAATCCCCAATACCACACACTGTCTTCTGAGCCCTACCAGGAGAGATCCTAACAGAAATGCAGGAGTAATTAGTGAGCACTCTCAGCATGCCCCCTACTGATAATAACAACAATAATAATTATTAATAATTGGTCTATAGCTTCAGAACTAAGCTTGATAGTTTGGAATTTTTTCTACTTCCAGACATGTTTAGAATAAAAACTCACACTTCTGTTCCTTTCATCCTTTCCACTAACTCTCTTTTCCTTTATGAAACTATATAGAATTGAGTGGTTCTTTCTTTACTTCATCTTTCTTCAGGCCCCTTTCCATAAAGTCATCATTTATCTTAATATTGTCAGATTCAGTGACAGCTTAAGTCCTGATGTGGATTGACCTCACTGTGGCATTTGTCACTGCTGTCCACTCCATCCTTAATGCTCACCTTACCTTTAGAGACACCGCTTTTGCCTAACTGTCCACCTCCTGCTCTGATCATTTTTCAACTTCTTGCAATGACTCTGCCAGTTATGACTCAATGATGCCACTATGACTGCACCAAAGAATCAGAGCCAGATATTTTGCTTTGAGCCCTTCTGTCATTGGCTAAACCTGTGTCAGTCCTTGATTTTATTTAGCAACGCTTTATGAACCAGGTCCTCTGCAGCCTGATATATGGCTCAGCCAACACTTTAGACTCTGAACCCACATAATGTACTCTATGTTTGACATGTCTACCTGAAAGTGCCCAACCACTTCTTACTTGTCGTGAATCTAACCCCCTAGTCCTGATGTTCTATCCCACTGATCAAGGCATAATCTCTAAACCAATTACATAGTAAGTGATTCAATGCATAATCTGTTCCTGGAGCAAGCGGATGCCTTTGGGTTCTACTAGCATGAGACAGGACATATGGAGATATTACTGGTGCCCGCTCTAGCAAATAGATGATTAACGGAAGATAGTGATAGTGATAGTGATCACCCAATGACATAGTAAGTACTCCAATTATCCTAGACTCTAGTTCTTTTAACTCTCATGTAAGAGTCTGATTTTACTTCTCAAATATGCCTTAAGTTTCTCCTATCCTATTCTACTGGCATACTCCTAAGTCCTCACTATTAGTATTACTATTTTATCCAAATTATTGGACCCTTAGCTACACAACATTTTCACCTACCCACCCAATATCTAGAGTGATTTTTTCAGAAGACTCTAAAACTTCTCATCATTTTCTGTTGAAAACCCTTCAGGTTTCTATCAGTTTTAGGATAAAGGTTAAATTCCTCAGTCTAGCACATAGTGGCAGAAAGTTTAATGTTGTGATATTATACTCTACTTATTAGCTACAGGAATACATATGAATTACTAAACCTTTCTAAGCCATGGTTTCTTCACTTACTGAAATAGAGCTAGGGCATAAAAGAGGATATTCTTCCCACAAATCAGAGGAGATTAAGCCAAGGAATGATAGAGCCACAAGGGAAGTTCTTAGCAGTGTGGAATGGTCTTAGGAACTCTTATCTGCTTCCAGAAAAAAAAAAACTGTGCAGAGGCTACAGGATGACACAGAGAAAAGGAGGAAGTCAGCTGTCAGTTACCTCCAGGTCCAGGAAAACTGCCAGTTGAGCTGAACTCAATTAGAAACTTAAAACTCATTATTTTTCTTGATTTAAATCAATATAGTTTAGGATGTTTGTTATGGAACAGCAGGAAATCATAAACAATATATAGATGCAGACTATTCTGAAATTTTCTTTTTCAAAGTGAATACTATGAGATTGGAAAAAAGGAGATATGAATACCTCTACATGACGAGATTTTTCTGAGCATTAAGTGAGACAAGACATATAAAGTACTTATGGCTGTGCTGGGAATACATTTGATAGCGTCTATTGTTTTCCCATTCTTTAAGTGCTTCTCTTATTTTCCTTTTGCCATATTCTTCTAGTTTCCTTTTTATCTTAAAAACTCATAAAAACAGAAACTCTTTTTATTTCTGCCTTTTGGACTTTCTTACCATGTTTCCTTCTTTGCCCCTTTTACTAAGTTTAAAAAGCTAGTATATTACATTTTCCAGAAAATATTGTTTTGCTTTTCCACTTCAATCTGATTTAGTTTCCCCTGTACTAGTCTGAATAGACATTGGTCTAAAGAAGTCATACAAATGGGTCATAGGCATATTAAAGAAAAAACTCAGCATATTCTTATTACTATAGCAATGAATAGCAATGCCACAGTGAAATATCATCTCACATGTGATAATAACAACATAAAAAACTGGAAATAGAGAGCCGGAGTATTAGCACAGTGGGTAGGGTGCTTGCCTTGCATGCCGCCAACCTGGGTTCGATCCCTGGCATCCCATCTGGTGCCCGAGTACTGCCAGGAGTGATTCTGAGTGCAGAGCCAGGAGTAGCCTCTGAGCAAAACTGAGTGTGACCCAAAGAGAAAAAAAACCCAACTGGAAATAACAAATGTTATTATGGAGAAAAGAAACTCTCATAATCTTAGATGCAATGTAAATTAGTGTAGCCACAGGTAGAGATTCATTTAAAATTTTAAAAATAAAAATGTCATATGATTCACCAATATCATTCCTCAATACTTACCTGAAATCTTTGAAAACATGAATTTGAAATTATATTTACGACCCAATGGTCATAGCAGCAACATTCATAATACACAAAATATGGAATCAAGCTAGTGATCAATGATATCCATCAATTGGTAAAGACACTATGGTATATATAGTAAATGGAATACCACTTGCACATTTTTAAAAGAAAACATTTAGCCTTTGAAGCACCGTGAACTACAAAGTTATTGATGATTTAATTCCAAGCATAAAATATTCCAAAACCCTCAGTAGTGAACTTCTCTCCACCCATATCCCCAGTTTCCCTCCCGCCAATCAGTCTCCTGCCTCTATGACAAGCAGTCTCTTTTGCTTTCCTTTGTGGTGCTGTGGTTTACAATACTGATACTGATAGCGTTTCATGCATGAAACGTTATCATCTTTGTCTCTGACTCCAGAGTAACTGCCTCCCTTCACCATTGTTGCATTGTTTTTCTTCTTCTCCCTAATCTCCCCCTACCCAAGTCCCACATCCTCCCCCGACCCGCAAGCCCACCCAAGATTCAAGACCAGTTTTCAAGAACTTCTGTCACCTTGCATTTGTTAATCTTTTACTATATTTATCTACACCATGTCTGTGAAAGAGATAATTCTGTGTCTGTCTCTCTTCTCTGACTAATGTAATTATGCATAATGATATTCTCCAGATCCATTCATGTTTCAGCAAATTGCATGATTTCATCTTTTCTTAGTGCAGAGTAGTATTCCATTATGTTTAAGTATATTACTTTCTTGACCCAGTCATTTGTTCTTAGACATTTGAGTTTTTACAGAGTGTGAATATTGTAAATAATACTACAATGAATATGTCTTTTGAAAAATGGAATACAGTAGAGGGTCTCAGAAGGAGAATGGATGAAGCTGAAAATTGAATCAGGACCTTGAATATTCAGTGCCCAGCTCCAGAGGGAAAGAAGAGGCAATAGGAAAGAGAATGAGAAAAAATGAAAAAATGTAAATTACATATGTGACAAAACCAGAAATAACTACATCAGAAAGATCAGAGTCATAGGGATTGTGAAAGTGAAAAAAGAAGAAAAGGAGAAGAAAAGCTACATGGAAAAATAACAGGTTAGACTTACCCCAGTCTGAAGAGGAAAATGGAAATCTCAATCAAAGAAACCAAAGACTTAATAAAAGTATCAATCAAAGTAAAAGTATCAAGCAATAGTATCAATCAAAGTAAATCAAACAATACCAAGACACTGGAATTTAAAAAAAGAAGACAAGAATCTGAGATGGAACCAAAACTTCATATACCAAGAAAAAGTCATAAAATTCACAGCAGATTTCTTTTATGAAATTCTATAAGCAAGACAATGAAATGGCATATACAAATATTTGACTGAGAATGACTTCTAACGAAGAATACTCTGAAGAATTTTCGGTTTTGGTTTTGGATTTTGGGCTATGTACAGTGATGCTCAGGGCTTGCAGCTATTTCTGTACTCAGGAATCACTTCTATCAGTACTCAGGAGACTATACGGGATATATGGAATCAAACCCAGATTGACTGCTTGCAAGACAAGTGTCCTACTCACTGTACTTATCTTTCCAGTCCCCAATCAAGAATAAATACTCTATCAAGCAAGTTGGAAAGAGTTCAAAGATGTTATGAAAACATACTCAGACAAGCATCAGCTGAGAACAACAAATGTTAGTGGGAAAAGTAGATAATCAGAAAAATAAAACTGCAACTGTATCTCACACTACTCATCACAAAGATTAACTGAAAATGAGTTAGACCTGGAGACCAGACTAGAATTCATAAACTCATTGGAAAATAAGCATAAGCCAAACTCTCCAGGATGTGAATATCAAAGGTATCTTCAGTAATTTGACAGTGCAGGCAAAGATAATAAACAAAAAATGTAAACAAATAGGAATAACTTATTGAAAAGATGTTGAATGGCAAATGAAATAAGGCCAATAAATACATCACTGGGGCTGGAGTGATAGTACAGCAGGTAGGACATTTGCTTCACATGTGGCTGACAAGGTTGGATCCTCGGCATCGCATATAGTTCCGTGAGCACCTCCAGGAGTAATTCCTGAGTGCCAAGCCAGGAGTAAGCCCTGAGCATCACCAGGTGTGACCAAAAGCTAAAAACAAAATACTTTCTGAGTGGGAGAAATATTTGCACATAGTATTATATCAGATAAATGACTAGCATCAAGATATATATATATACTATATATCTATATATATATCTGATTATATATCCTATATATATGCTTATATATATTCCTATATATAGGCCTATATATCCTATATATATCCCAGGGGGCCCCGCTGGGATGAACCCAGAGCCACGGCAGAGTCTGGCAAGTGATGGTGTATTCTATATGCCAAAAACAGTAACAATAATGGAGCTCATTCCCAACCAATGTAAACATTACTGGAGCCCACTCAAGCAAATCAATGAACAACAGGAAGACAAGTTACAAGTGGCAAAAAAATATATATATGCATATATATATGATAAATATATACATATTATATAGAGGATCCCCCAAATCATGAGGGCTGCCATTTTACATATCCAGACTCCCTTCTCTTCAGACCTCCACCCAGAGAAGAGCTGATCACAGCCCAGCTCAACAAAGACCCACCCCTACAGCAGCCTTTTTCAAGCCCAGCCCAGGTACGCTGATCCAGAGACTCACATACATGGGGCAGAGCTGCTTCCAGCTCTCCCTGTGCCCAGCTGATCACGAGGTGCCCAGGAAAGATGGCAGGTTCTAGCCCTGGCCCACCACCCCAGCAGAGCCTTGAAAGAAGCCATAGGACCACCCACACCAGGAGGGCCACCATTTTCCACATCTGGACTGCCTGGCTCATGTGACCGCCTTGTGGCCAAGCAGTTTATCAATAAGTGCTTGAGATTAGAGGTGACTATAAGAGTATCCCACCAACATGGCTGAGCCTGGCAAGCTACCCGTGTCATATTTGATATGCAAAATACCAGTAAAATTATAGACCTCATTCCCATGATCTGATAGAATGGTTTGAGGCTCTTTATGTTCCTGGAGCTAGTAGATGCCCTTGGTCTACACTAGCATGTGACAGGACATATGGTGATATTACTGGTGCCCGCTCGAGCAAATGATGATCAATGGAGACAAGTGATACAAGCAACATATATGTACATATATATATTTAATTTTTAATTAAAAGAAGATTGCTTATTGTGAGTAAATTATATATATAAATTTTCATATATATATAAATTACTCACAATAAGCAATCTTCTTTTAATTAAAAAATGGTCATGAACAGACACTTTACTCAAAAGACAAATGTTCATTGTTGGTGGGAATTTTAACTTGCTCAGTCCCTATGTAGACCAGTAGGGAGACTGCCCCACACCACCACCAAAAAATAAAATAAAATAAAATAAAATAAAATAAAATAAAATAAAATAAAATAGAACTCCTATATGACTCAGAAATTCCACATCTTGGCATCTTACTCCAAACATAAAAAATTGACTTAGAAAAGATATAAGACTTCCTGTATTTATCTCACTTTTAATACAATAGCCAGAATATGCAGGCAACCCAAATAGCCACACAGAGAATAAAGAAATTTTGGCATATATACACACAGTAAAACGTGATGCAATTCTAATAAATGATAAAATGTTGTAGTTTGAAGCAACATGAATGGACCTGGAGGATAGCATGGTGAGCAAAGTAAATTAGAGGGACAAGAACAAATACCAGTTGATCTCACTCATCTGTGAAATAGAGAGACTAAACAAGAAAATAGTCACTCCCAAAGACAGACCCTTTACCTTGGATCCCAAAATTTACCTAACACTGTAGGTAGAAGGGGAAAGAAAATCATCCTACCGGTGACATTAGTGGTGCTGGATGCAGTAATACTGTCATATAATCCGTTGACCTTAACAGTATTTTAGCAACCTACAATATATTTTAAAAGAAAAGAAATTTGCTAGTTAACATAAAAATGGACAGCATTCTAGGAAAGGGTAAAGTATCAAATTGACAATGCGATACACTACAAGTTTGGCAGTGGGTAGGTAAAGAGCCTATATACATATCAAAATGAAAAGTTATATTTCAGGTTACATAGTTCTGCAAATCAGTAACATACTTTAAAGAAATGTGGAACTTTTCAAGTACAGGATACAACTTTATGACTTCAATACTATGAACAAAGAATGCCACTGATGAATGAGGGATCCAACAAATTATTGTGGGGTGAATAAAATCTCTTCCTCTCTCACACCAGGTGATCATATGTTACAAGCCACTTTTGCTTAGAAAACAACTTTTAGTCCAATTATTCTTATCTCATTTATTTCTTTCTTAATACCCCAAATTCCAAGCAACACAAATAACAAATTGTCTGTGATAAAACTGAGCTAATCAACTTATAATTACAGTTCAATATACTTTTAAAATCTATTTTCCAACAAAGGCTCTTTTGAAACTGTAATAAAATTTTTAATTATGGAATTAAGAATGTATTGCTAAAGGAAGAGATGCAAAGGTGAGGAAAATATTTGCACTAAATTTCTTAGCATTCTTCAGGTAAAATTAAGCTGTCATGTGTAAGAATGGCTGAGGGCTTGTGGATAAGGAGAAAGAAGAGGGGGGAAATCAAGAAAAAGCAAATTATTATTATTATTAAGCTAGTTTTGTGATACATAATGTCAGTGTATAAAATGTACTATGATCATATGGAAGATCAAAAAATATATATAGGTTGTAACACGCTACATGAAATAACCTAAATTCGTAGTACTATTTCATATAAGTACAACCTACTGCCGAGCCCATCCCAAAATAAAGCCCATCCTTATGGTCTCTTATAAAACAAAGTACTCCTCCCGTAGCATACTCTTAACACCAACCAGTTTAGAACCGCCCGCAAGCCCACCCGCCGTGTCCTTGAGCGACGGAACAGTAGAGCCCACCGCTTCACCCTGGGGCCAGGCTAACCCACCACCCCCGGCACCCGCAGCACGCCCCCTATATATATATATATATATATATATATATATAAAATGTCCAAAGTAGGCAAATATGCAACAGAAATAGGTTTGTGGTTGACAGAGACTAAAAAGAATGGGGAGTAACTTAGGGAGTATATGTTCCTTTTGGACTGATAAAAAAATTTCTGGAATTAGATTATAGAAATAGGTGTAAACCTTATGAATATACTAAAGTCAGTGGAAACATATACTTTAGACAGGTCAATTTTATGGCATATGAATTATATTACAATAAAATATATAAGAAAAATGATAAAAAAACATTGGCAATAAAATAATGAGTTATTTGTCATCAGAATTAGAGAGTCCACAAATAAAATCTCATCCTCTGAAAATGAAGGACTGTGCACACAGCCATTTTAATAGCTTATATAAAGCATTTTTTACATTTCTTTTCCTGCAGTTACCCAGTCCTTGGCTACATTGCAGTCATCCAGTTTTAGACTCTAAACACTGTAATTTTCAGTTAGTGGTATTTTTTATTTTTATTTTAAACATTCAGTTTAGTGTGATATAAATTCTATTAGTTCATAATAATGCTCTCAATTTAGCTTATTCAATAAAAAAGAATGTATACTACTTTAAGTTGAATTTAAACGTTTCTTTTAACCATTAGTTTTGCTTTTAACTATTCTGAAGCTACAGATTTACTGTGATTGATAGCATTTTATGTCCCTTATGTTTTACATAGAGACATTCTCATACTGATCATTAGATAAACTCTAAGGCACTGTTGAGTTTATGTTGAGTTTAATACAGTTGCCCACATATTTCTAGAGTTCTGAAAGATTCTTTTTAAATAAAAATCTAACTTAATTACCTTCTCCTTCACATTGCCAATGCTAGCTGAATCCCTCTCACTCCATCTCTTCCAGAGAGGCGCACACTTTCTTGTCGCAAACTGCAGGTTCTTTCTCTCTATTGTTTGACAGCGAGCCACTGTCACGTCAATATTAGTTGTAACCCAGTACGTAAAGATTAACCTACCTGAGTTAACATGTTGGTCAATTTGGGTTACCATGGACAGGGGGGTGGCTTTGATACCAGAAATTAGTTTTTGCACATTTTGGGGGCTGGGGAGCTGGGTAGTGCCAGATCAAGATGTCAGATGATTGAGTTCCTTTTTGAGTTATTTCTGGCTTCCAGACTTTTGTTTTTTGTTTGGTGGGTTTTTTTTCCAGTCTTTTTGGGTCACATCTAGGGATGCTTAGGGTTACTCCTGGCTCTGAACTCAGGAATTACTCCTGGTGGTGATTGGAGACCATGTGGGATGGAAGGTGAGTGGGCTGTGTGCACGGCAAATGGCCTACTTCTGCACTATCACTCTGCTTTGGAATCATTTCTCCCTTTTAAGTGCACCTTTCATGCTGAATTAAGCACTTGCACTTTTAATACCACTTAATCTTTTTTTAAGTATTTTATTATACCACCGTGAGATACACAATCACAAAGATACACAATTACAAAGTTCATACCTGGGTTTTGGTCATACAGTGCTCCAGCACCCATCCCTCCACCAGTGCCCATCTCCCACCACCAGCTACCCGGTTCCCTCACCCCTCCCCAGCCTGCCTCCATGGTAGGTTCCCCATTTCTTTCCCTTTCTCTCTCTCTCTCTCTTACTTCCCTCGAGACTATGGACTACAGAACATACATTAAAGGGTTGTCATGTGTATCCTTTTGCCTGTATTTAATGCCCAATTCTAGGTTGGCACTAGTACCCTCGACAATTGTCAGCATACTGTTCCATTCTCTGTCCTACCCAGCCTCTGACTCCCACACATTTGAGACAATTTCCACCCTTGACAAGACCTCCTGATACAAGGTCATGTTTCACTTGACCTTGGATATTGGCATAACAATATGCACATATATATCTATGCCATGCAAATAAATGCAGTCATTCTGTATCTGTCTCTCTCCTTCTGGCTAATTTCACTCAACATAATCTTCTCCATGTCCATCCATTTATAGGCAAATTTTATAACTTCACTTTTCCTAACAGCTGCATAGTATTCCATTGTGTAGATGTACCAAAGCTTCTTTATCCAGTCATCGATTCTCGGGCACTCTGGTTGTTTCCAGATTCTGGCTATTGTGAATAATGCTGCTATGAACATAAAAGTAGGGATGGTGTTTTTGCTGCATATTTTTGGCTTCCCAGAGTATATTCCCAGGAGTGGTATGGCTGGGTCAAATGGGAGTTCAATTTCTAGTCTTTGGAGGAATGTCCATATTGTTTTCCAGAAAGGCTGTTAGAGCCGGCATTCCCACCAACAATGGATGAGAATACCACTTAATCTTATCATCCTTCATAGTCTTGACTTCCAAACCATCACACTGGAAGTTTGAGGACACATGAATTCTGGGGAAACATGGTTCAATCATAGCATGTCACTCTATGCTCCTATTCTCATCCCTTACATATGCAAATTAGCCAATCTACCCTCAATAGTCCCAGAAATTAAGACTCATTCTAAATTCAACCTTCAAGTCCAAAATCTCATCTAAATAGCATTTAACTTAGGTAGGTAAAGCTAACTTGAATTTCAGTTCAGATCTAGCTGTAAATCTGTAAAGTCAAACAAGTTATATGCTTTCAAAACATAGTAAAGTAAACAAGTTATATGCTTTCAAATTTTAATTAGGGACAGTTTTTTTTTCTTCCGAGGTACAGGTTTAAGACAAATATTATCAATTCAAAAAAGTGACATTTTGGAAAAGGAAGTGAATCTTCAAGCAAGTGTGAAAATTATCAAAGCAAATCCATTTTATTCTAAAATCCAGAATAATACAACTCTGTAGTTCAATGTCCTTCCCTGAGCTGCACAGAGGTGATGGCCCCACCCCCATGTCTCTGCAGACAGGTAACCTGAAATGCTCAACAGGCACAACCTTGTCTTTTCAACCGAGAAATCAAAGAAAGAGCAAGCACCCTATTCCGCGTGTTCTCATTAGATCAAACTGACTGAGATTCAGCTCATGGAATCACATCATTTCTCCAGTTCTGCGTTCAGTGTCTCTTCTGAACATGTTGTCATGTTTTCTGAACTTTCACAATGTAAAGAGATTACTATCTCAAATCTTTAAGTGCCTGTTCTATACGTAATTTATCTCTGCCTTCACTTCACTATAAGTCATCAGGAGGAGCCTGCCTGCACCTTCAAGTTTTGCTTAGAAATCTTCTCTGCTAAGTATCTAATGTAAATAGCCTCTATCTTCCACAAAGAAATAGGACACAAATCAGCCAGCTAATTGCCACTTTATAACCAAGATATCCATTGCAGTAGTTTCCATTGCCTGTTCCTGGAAACTGAGATTTCACCAGAAAGTCCTTTAAGATTGTGTTTCTTCCAATACGTTGTTGGTACAATGTGGCACTCTAGACTTTCATATTTTAGATATTATTTTATACTATCATTGTGTAATTAATTTATACAGTTTCTCTTCAGTAATATCTTATTCTATAGATAGGCATTATCCACTATTTCCTCCTTAGGTATTACTGAAATGTCATATATTCCATTACGGCAAAAAGGAAGAGACATATTGAAGATTCAGTGGCATACCTGCTAAGGTTTTCAGCATTCCAACTGAATACCTCCAAAGCAGAAGATCATTCCAAGGGTGGCAAGAGATACAATAAATAAAAAGTTAGTGTTTACTGTCAAGGAGCTTCTAATCCATGCTAGGAATATAAAACTTACCTATAAAAACTTACAAAATAATGCAAGACTGAATCTGTACATTCACTTTTTCCCACTCTTTCTATCCAGATTATTTTTATTGTAGTTATTTCTAAGGCAAAGATTAAAAGATCACACTCTATTTTC
The DNA here is from genome assembly GCA_021461705.1 of Cryptotis parvus. Lineage (NCBI taxonomy): Eukaryota > Metazoa > Chordata > Mammalia > Eulipotyphla > Soricidae > Cryptotis > Cryptotis parvus. Next base: position 39,849 of record JAJIBD010012310.1, read on the forward strand.
ACAGCGAAAGTCTTGTGAAGACAACTCCAGTAATTATAGCCTGGATTTGTTCTAGAATCTCTTTGTTGGAGATTTTATATCTGGTTAGTGCTGTTCATGTAATATGAATAAAACTAGACATGTCAGTCTTGCAGGTTCACGCAGGTCCACAATAGTGTGAAAAATGGCTAGAACATCTGACAGAACCATACGTACTCTTTGTTGCTGCCTGTCGTAAGACATGGCCAAGGCACTGGAGCATTCTGACTGCACAGTTTGGAAATGGCCTAGTTAAATCTGGACTCAAACTGTGCTACCCACCTTTAAACTGTGCTAAATTTCTTAATACTTTAGAGTTGCTAGGGTGATCCCATTTACTTTGACAAAGGATTAACTTTTACTTTAAGTAAGGAATATTTCTTCTTTAATGATTCTAATAGAAGGGGTTATAGTTTATTGCCTATGGATAAGAAAAAAGAATTTGAGGCATTTTGGGATCTAAGGGGAGGCATCACAGTACACATGTCTCACAACATGTAACATTAGAATCAGCAATCTGGTATGGCCAATAAATGTTTAAAATAGTTTCAAAATCTTAATAAAATTAAATCTAAAATGCAAAAAATATCTTATAATTTACATAAGTTGCAATATTTAGTTTTATTTAGAAAAACAATAAGTTTGAGATTAGAATTCATCAAACTGCCAATATTGATGATAGCTAGAAAAGATTAATTTTTTTTTTTGCTTTTTGGGTCACACCCAGCAACACTGAGGGGTTACTCCTGCCTCTTCACTCAGGAATTACTCCTGGCGGTGCTTGGGTTACCATATGGGATGCCGGGGATCGAATCCAGGTGCACATTGTGCAAGGCAAACACCCTACCCATTGTGCTATTGCTCAGACATCAAAAGATTAATCTTTTAAAAGATATTTTAAATATTCCTTTCAAATTCCATTTATCTATTTACACATTTCTGACTCTGTGCTCAGGTATCTCTCCTGGAGATGTTCAGGGACGATATGTACTCACTTATCTTCCGTTGTTCATGGATTTGCTTGAGCGGGCACCAGTATCATCTCCATATGTCTTGTCACCAGCTAGTGTAACCCAAGTGCATCTGCTCACTCCAAGAACACGAAGAGCCTCAAACCATTGGTTCAGGTCATGGGAATGAGGTCTAAATTGTTACTGGTTGTTGGCATATAAATACAACACAGGTAGCTTGCCAGACTCTGCCATACCATATGTAGTAATGGGATCTAATCACATTGGGATCAGCTGTGCACAGTAAGCAACTTACCTCTGTGTATCTAATCTTTCACAGATATCTTTCACTCTTCAGAGATCTCTTGGGAGTTTTGGCATCCACTTGATTTTCCACTTAATTTTCCTTTAGGATCTTTAACTAGTAGTTTAGTCTACAAATGCCCTTCAAGCTTCAAGTCTTTTCTGGCAAATAGACATTGGATTTTTTATTGATTTTACTAATCTCTTGAGAGAGTTGCTCCCTAAAGACAGCACTGTATTTTCTCTGAAAAAAGCCACAGTTAAGTTTATGGGAAAAGCGTTTTTTGAATTTTAAGATTAATCATAAAATTGATATTGGGTCACTTCTTCTTGTAGAAAAGATTTCACTTTATTTACAAAGTAAACTTATCTTATTCTTCACAACAACAAATCAGTGGCAGGCTTTTCTGTTGTTTATAGTCAGTTTCCTGCCCTAGGTCAAGTAATAAGTTCTTATGAGAAAAGTTCTTGGAAATACACTTATCTTGTGCCCAGTAGCAGAGACTGGGATTTATTTAGACACTTTCCTTCAAGAACTACCAGAAAAGACAGTAGACAATACAAAATAATTCTGTTCTGTTTTATTTTTTGGAACCCCCCAAATCACTCATATTCTCCAATATCATCAAGATATATATCTGTGACTAACATGTAAATCAAACATTTTTCCCTCCCAAATCATTTCACTTTGACTTTTGGGGACTTCATCAATGGCCGTGTACTCCACTTAATTGCTTTCATGAAAATTCAGCTACAGAGACATTGCTTCCCATGAAATGCACTAAAGTGGTGGCTGATGCTAGCCTTTGATGGTGGCTAGATTATCACAGGATTTACAAGTGAGTTTGCATGTCTTTCCTATTGTATTGATTATGAAAGATCTTTGTTGAAATTCTTTCCATTTGAGTATAGAATCTTCTTGTAAATATCACCACATGAAATGTCTGAACTCCCTATTCATCTAAGTCACACTTATTTGGCTTGCTTTCCACTCCCCTGTGCTTTTCCACCTAGCTTCTTAGTCTCTTAATTTCTTGATTACCTGAACTTTGAGAACAGGTACAGCTTAAATTCACCTTTGCACTGACTCTATCACTGACTATATGTTAGACATTTGTTTTAGAGGTTTGCTGCTCTCGAAACCAGACTTAGCAATGCTCAGGTTGTGGAAGCCACCAAAACCACACACAGTGGTCCCAGAGGGTAAGGTATAAATGCCAGGTTCACATGCAGGGCCTCAAATCTGAAATGCTTGTGTTCTGCCACTTTAAGTACATGCCCAGACCCATAGATATTTTTTGTCTCTAACTTTTCCATTTAAAAAATTTCTGTATTTTTAGTCTCTGATTGTTTTGATTCTCCAATATATCTTATTCTTTCTTCCATTTTACTTGTTCTGTGACTTAAAAAGTAATCTAGACCTCATTTGTTTTCCAAAATACTCACATATAAGAGTTTGAATAAAATAATTAGAAAGACAAAAAAAATTCAAAATAGTATTTTTCTCAATTTACCTCCTAGGGATTGACCTTTCATTCCCATGAATCTTTGGAGCAAAAGAAATAGAGCAGTAAGCTTGCACATGGCCTACCTGTGTACAGTCCTCCATATAGAGCAGTAAACCTGCACAATGCCTACATACAATGCCCTATAGAGTAGTAAGCCTGCACACGGCCTACCTATGCACAATCCCCACTGCACCATGTGTTCTCCCCAAGGCCCACTCATAGTGATCCCTGAGCACAGAGCCAGTGCTAAGCCCTGCAGTGGCCCAAATGTCATAAATAAAATAAAACCATTCCCAGGAATCTTAGATGTCATTACTAGAAAAAAATAAGAATAGATGGTATATTCTTAAATTCTGAACTCATCATTCATTTATGTAGGATAACAATGCTGGAATATGTCTTGATTTTATGCAGCTCAATAAGTATATATAATATATAGTCCTTTGACCCATTACTCTTGCCCTATTGAGGTCAGTTTTCAATTAATGAGATTATAAATTTGAGGTAATCAATTATGTAATTTTATTTTCCTAAAGTTACCATATAACCAAATAATATATCCTAACCCCAAACATTGGGAAACTTAGTATAGTAAGTTTTTACCATGTGAAGACTTTCTGGTGAATTCTTGCTAAGTAGAATATTCGGCTTAAACAAGGAATGTCTGAATTAAGTTCTGAACATAGAAGTTTGCTTCTTTGTTTTTTTTTTTTGTTAAGCAATGCAAGTTTGTATTAGGATTGTTTCAGAGTCTTGAGAGAACTATGCCTTCAATTGATTCTCTGCAACTTTGCTATTCCCCTTATTTGCAGGGACTATTAATTGTTACAATTTCCACTAACTGGTGAGACAAGGAAAAGGGGAAAGTCTACAAGAAAATAAACCTAGTGCCAGAGTGATAGTATAGCAGGTAGGGTACTTGTTTTAACCGTGGCCCATCCAGGTTCAATTTCCAGCCACCCATATGGTCTCCTGAGTCTACCGGGAGGAACCCTGACTACAAAACCAGAATGGAAGCCCAGAATACTGCTGTGTGGTTTCCCCTCCCCCCCATGCTTCCCCTTACCCTCAAAAAAAAAAACTATGATGCTGAGCAAGTTAGAAACTTAACAACTCACTTGCACTGATTTTTAGTGGAATTGTGGGTTTTTGGTATTATAATCACAAAAAAAGCTGATAAGAGCAAAGTGACTTTAAAGAATCAGAAACCTGACTACAATTGAAGTCCTAGCACCATAAAGAAAAGGGGAATCGATAACAATGGACACTTAACACATATCCTCTTTAGTGTTTTAAACATCCTGCCCTTCCTCTTCCTAAACCTTACACACATTTGTGACTCTTACAGTGATGTTATATGTCTCTACAAAGACCAGAGGAAGTTCTTTATCAGTTAAAAAAGAAAAGTATCAGCTATTTCACGTATTTAACCTTATAATCATACAGCACAAGTAGGAATCTGTATGAACTTCTCATTACTAGGAAAATAAAGGAAAATTTTCTTTTGGTGATGGAATGCTAGGATTTATATTAATTACATAAAACTGAAACAATCAGATTTTTAATAATTTATTAAATTAATAAATACAATCCAAAAAGATCAATTTTATGAATTTATGGAAAAATTAAATATGTGAATATATATTAAGATATATACGAATATATATATTATATGTTGACAATGGCAGCCCTCATGGTGTGGGGCTTCCTCTGTCTTCTTGCAAGGCTCTGTTGCGATGGCGAACCAGGGCTAGAAACTACCTGCCCTCCTGGGCGCCTCATGATTAGCTGGGCACAGGGAGAGCCAGTAGCAGGTATGCCCCAAGTATCTGAGTCTCTGGATAAGGCATACCTGGGCTTGAAATAGACTGCTGTAGGGTGGGACTCTGATGAGCAGAGTTTGTGATCAGCTCTTCTGCTGGGTAGAGCTCTGACGAGCTGTGGAGTCGGGATGTTGAAAATTCACAGCTCATCAGAGCTCCACTCAGCATAAAAGCTGATCTTTCTCTTGTAGTATCTTGGGATACTACAAGAGTATCCTACCCACACGGCAGAGCTTGGCAAGCTACCCGTATTGTATTTGATATGCCAAAACCCAGTAACAATTATAGACCTCATTCCCATGACCTGAACAAATGGTTTGAGGCTCTTCATGTTCCTGGAGTGAGTAGATGCCCTTGGGCTACACTAGCATGTGACAGGACATATGGAAATGTTACTGGTGTCTGCTTGAGCAAATCAATGAACAACAGGAAGACAAGTGATACAAATGATATTATATATGGATTATATATGTATATATGAGTACCAGTTCAATTTCTAAATCTATTCTCTAAGAAACTTGTTCATCTGGGCTTTTCCATGATTCCTGGAGTTGTTTCTTTCAGAACCACATCTGATGATGTTTCTCAAGGCTTATATTGATTCTGTACTCAGGTATCACTCCTGTTGGTATTCAGGGGACCATACACAGTGCTGGAGATGGAACCGGTGTCTGTTGCATACAAGATAGTGCAGTAACTCCTGTACTAGTTATCTGGTACCTCCATGATTTCACAATTTACACAATGTAAAACTGTTCTTATGGGTACTCAGAGTCCATTTTCATTATGGCAATATCTTAACTAGGTGTAGGAACATATCCTTGGTTTCTAACAGGATCACCCAGCTTTTGAGAATACTTCCTGGTGGTACAAGTTTGACATTCAGAGATTGCTTTAGGGATCTAGTGCTCAGTTCAGCTCAAAGGCATGTTTCTCATTTCTTGAGTCACATATTCTCTCAAATTATAGTAGACTCCAAATATATTTTTCTTTTGATGATTTTATAAGCAAGTTGACAAATCACATACCTTACTTAAGTAAGATGGATTAGCCTGAGAAATTTCTGATTTTTCTTGTTGGACCTTAGAAACTATCCCGTTCCTTCCCTACCTTCCTTTAGCAGTCACTTGAGGTCATGTGAAACAATTGTCTTGAATGTAGAAAGCAATATCTTTAATCTAGTTCTTTGCTTCTGAGCTGGATCTTACTGTTTGACTTCCATGGCGTGTGATGATAATTTTATCTTGGACTCAGTTGGTCTCTCATATATAATAGCTGTTTCAGTGTGCAAAAGTATTGTCAGGGTGAGTCTGAGGAGCCCCATCCTGCCAGATTCTTAGTCAACTTAAGCAGCAAACCCGAGAGTCTTCTCTTTTCCATTGTCACCCTTTCCTGCTCTCCCTTCCCATTAGCCACAGTGGTCAGAATTCTCTTCCCTTTTGAAATCTGTTGAAAGTGGTAAGAAGTGGCCACTGGAATATTACACAAGAACCTTGAAATACACCTGTCCAATTTCTTTGGAGTTCTAGGATCAGGTGGGCATGCCCTTTTTATGATAACATAAATGACAGATTTACTAAATGAAATATGATTTATGACTAGAAAATTTCAACAGCTATTAGCTAATCACCTTCTAGGAAACTCTAATGTAAGGCTACACATCTCAGATTCCATTCTATTTAGCTCCTATTCAAGGAACTGTGTTCTATAGGTTCTATATTAGTTGTGATGTAGGCTTACCAGCTATTATTGAGATTCAAAATATTAAGTTTGGGAGGTGGCCCTGAAGCAGAGCTGAGGATATCTATGGGTCCCAACAGCGTTTCATGACCAACCAGGTCAGAGGTTCAGCGTGACTCTTAAGGTCTAAGGGCCTGAGCGTGTGATGCTGTTGGCACTCTACATTCCCAGGGATCTCCAAGCCACCACTAGAAAGCACTGGGACCTCCAGGACCAAATCAAGTTGTTCTTGGTGGGGAGCCTCCAGAACCATGTTTGGCAAATCCTTGGAGAATCACACAGTGCTTGGAATTGAACCCCTGGCATGCACCTTAATACTAACTTCTGGTCCTGAAAATGATTTTAATGAGAGGAAACAGATTCTTTCCAGATATAATATATGTATATTATAATGTATATAATTACATAATATAATATATAATATGTATCTATAATATATGTAATATATCACTGTCACTGTCTTCCCGTTGCTCATCGATGTGCTCGAGCGGGTACCAGTAACATCTCCATACGTCCTGACACATGCTAGTGTAGCCCAAGGGCATCTGCTTGCTCCAGGAACATAAAGAGCCTCAAACCATTCCTTCAGGTCATTGGAATGCTGTGAACTCAATGTGTGAAGGAATCAGTAGTCAGTATTAACTAAGTTGTCTTTGGGGCCGGAGCGATTGTCCAGCGGGTAGGGTGTTTGCC
>JAJIBD010012311.1:0-24945 GCA_021461705.1 Cryptotis parvus
AGACCCCAGCAGGCCGGGAGAGGTGCCGCCTGCACCTCCCCTCCTCCGACGCGGTGGGCGGGCCAGGACCCCGCGACTACTGAGGAAGTGGGGCCGGAGCCCGGAGGCCCCATCAGTGCCTTTACCGCCGCAGCTGCCCCTCGCTGGGCCTCGGGTCAGGTAGGAGTGGCCAGGCTCAGGGTACTGGGGCGGACCAAGGCTGGGGGACCCGCTGTCCCTGCCGCCCTTCAGGCCTGAGCAGGGGCTCCCCCAGACTCCTGAAATCCAACAAAACTGGGTGACCCCCAAGGGCTGGAAACTCAGGAAACCCCAGGTGCTCAGGGCCCCACCTTCAGTTGGGGGCTCCATGGGGGACCCCCGTAATATATGCAATCCCCTTTCCTGCTCTGCTCCCTAAATTATTACCCAGCTGCCTTGCTCAGGCCCTGGCAGGATGTCCTGCTGGGGTGGGGGACGGGGCACCCGATTTCTATGTATTTATGACTTCAGGTGTACATATGTAAAAATCTTTTTAAATATATGTGCCTTTTCGCTACGTTCCAGCTCTCTCCCTTTGCCCGGCCACGGGACTGCAAGAAGTGTGGTGGGGTGGGGTTGTGGATTCCCTCCCTCCACTGTGACCAGGCCGCTGACGTGGCAGCCACACCCTATGGGGCCAGTGTGGCCAGCGCCATCAGCAGGGTCCACCAGCGTCCAGCAGCCTTACTATCGGAAATGGTGGCCATGGGGCAAGACCCTTCGGAAACAGTCCTGCACCCTACTCGAGAGCCAGGAACCAGAACAGCCCAGAATAGATCTGCCAGCTTGCCTGGGGAGCCGGCAGGGCAGGGCTACCGGGGTCAGGCTCCTGCCAACAGCTATTGGGGGAAGCTCCTTCCTGACCTCAGCCTGCCCTCCCTGCGTGTGGAGCGGTAAACAGCACCACAGTCCCCAGAGGTGGCCCCAGCTCACAGTTCACCCGGCCGCCTCCTGGCCGGGTGCCCAGAGCCCACACCCCAAGCAGAGGACTCAGCTCCAGGCAACAAAGAAGGATTATCCTCCTTGACTCAGCTCAGAGCCCTTGGGCTATGGGTCAAGAACCCCAAAAGCCCCTCCCATGTACAGACTGCCCTCTGGAACCCTGAACCCCAACTGCCAGAGACCCTGCCCACCATTTCCACACCCCACCCGGAGGAGGCAAGAGGTGGCCAATTTGTAAGTTTTATTCCAAGAAGGCAGCAGGGATGGGGGCACAGAGCCCTAAGCTGGGCCGTGGGGCCTTCCTCCGGCAAAGGGTGCACGCGGGTTCTCGGGTCTGCCCCACCAGCGGACTGGTTTGCAGGCAGACCGTCATGGCGCGCGGGTGGAAGGCTCCAAGGGCACAGTTGGGGGCTCGGTGGGGGCACAAGTCAGTGCAGTTACAGGTAGCAAGGTAAGTCCTTCTCGATCACCAGGGGGCTCTTCCATGGGGCCGTAGCGCTTCACCACACAGCCGTTCTTGTCAATGAGGAACTGCCAAGGCGAGTGGTTGGTGCCAGCTGCAGTGCTGACAGCCCCCACCCCACTGCCAGTGAGGGCACCCTCCCCCTCACCCACTGCCCCTTACCTTGGTGAAGTTCCATTTGATGGCACTAGGAAAGAAACCAGAGCCCGTAAGACACGCCATGGTGACCGGAGCTGCCCTGCCCCCACCCCGCCTGGGAGGGGGAACCGTCCTACTCACTTTCCCAGAATGCCCCTGCCCTTGGGCTGGGCTTTCATCCACTTCCACAGAGGGTGAGCATCGTCCCCATTTACACAGATCTTGCTGTACATATCAAATTTGACATTATATCCTGCAGCGAACTCCTTGATCTCCGCATTATTCCCTGGCTCCTGGAAAGAGGGAGGAGACAGAGGCTGGGGGATGGAGGGAAAGCCAGCAGCGGGAGGGGCCTGGCCCCCACTAGCCCTAGTCTGTCCCACCCGTGTCCCCAGGGTCCACCGCACCTGCTTGCCAAACTGGTTGCAGGGAAAGGCCAGGATCCGTAAACCGCACTCAGCATACCGGGCGTGCAGGTCGACAAGCTGAGTGTAGTTTACATCGGTCTTGCCTCATTGGGAGGCCACGTTGGTGACGATGCACACGTAGCCCCTGCAAGCCGGGGGAGGTGGTCAGGCGAGGTCTCAGCCGCTGCTCTCCCACCCGCGGCTACCACCTCACCCAGCAGGTAAACGCACCGGTACTTGTCCAGATTCACCATACGCCCGTCTATGTCCTTGGCGGAGAAATCGTGCATGGAGGTAGCACAACGCCAGTCATCTCGGGACGCGCACTACAAGACAAAAGCGGATGCTGAGGCCTGGGAGAAGAGCCCAGACCACCGCGGCAGGGGAATGACTCTCCCAGCCGGGGATCCCTAGACGGATGGGCGCGGAGCAAGCCTCCAACACAAATTCTCGCTGCGCCCCTGGGCATGGGAGAAAGCGGGCCCCGCGCGGCTCGGGCCTGCCTCTGACAGCTGCGTCCCGGAGCCGCCCGGGCTCTGCTCCCTCTTCCCGCCGCGGGCTGTCCTGCGCCGGCGCACTGGGCCCCTTCCGCCGCCCGCAACCTCTTCGCCGCCGCGGGGACTCCGGCGCGGCCGCCGCCGCCTCCTGCTCGGGGACCGGCGACGGGCCCTCCCGCCGCACCCCCCCGGGAGCCCGCGGCTTCGCGGGACATGCCCGCCCGCCGCCCGCCGTGTTTATGCCCCCCGGATGATCAGGGGGCCGGTCACCAGGACGCCCTGGCCGCCCTCTGTGACGCCAACACAGCGGGCGCTCCGGGGCGCCTCCGGGCGGGGAGGGCAGGGACCCCGGCGCGTGACCCCGGTCCCAAAGCCCCCACCATGGGGGCCAAAGAGCGAGGGCAAAGGGCGCCGTCCAGTAGCCCCGAGGCGGCTCACCCAAGGGTCCCCTCCCCTGAGCCCCGCGCTCCCCGGAGTCACGCGCCCATCTCCCGCTACGCTGACCCCTAAGGCCGCAGGGCGGGGTGGGGGCGAGCGCGCACCGGCCATCGCGTGCGACTCTATCCGTGCGCCCAACGGCTCCCGACCCCCGACGGGCGTCGCACTCACCATGGTACTGGCCAGGCCCGGCACGGTCAAAGCTCCGCACAGCAGCGCTGGCTTCAGCAAGCGGCAGAAACGGCTGAAACTCATCTCGGCGGCGGCGGGGGTACCGGCGCAGCGGCTCCTCCCCTCTCCGTGCCGGCCAATGGACGAGCGCCGGCGGGCCTCTCCTCCCCGCCCTTGGCCACGCCCACCTGTGCTCTTATTGGTCGGCCTCGCGGACGCATTAAGACGTGAAAGAGACAGCCAATTGGAGACTATAGAGGGCGGGGGCAAGGGCGGGGTCGTCCCGTGGCTTTGTTGTTGATGGGGACTGCGCATGCTCACTGGCCGCTGGCCGGCCCCAGTCTCTTCGCCCACAGCAGGGACAGTTAGACGGGGGTTGCAAGTTGCGGAAAACTCGAGGCGATGACCGGTCATCACGTGGGGGTGGGGCGCGGACTCGTGGAAAGTCACGCCAGCTCACGACAAATGGGGGTGTGGTTTCCCTGGAAATCTCAATAAAGTTGGGGTGGGAACGAATCTAGAGGGTTTGGACCCTCTTGCTCCTGCGTCCGGCTTGGCAGCGGCGCCACCGGCTCCACCCGGTGTATGTGGGTGTCCTTGGAGATGTCCCCTCCTCCACCTCCCACCCCTTCCCCGCGCACAGACCACCCGTTGGCGCGCGGTGGGCTTCGTGTCCCGTTTCCAGACAGGGCAGGGCAGGGGTGGGCATAAAAACGGTTAACGTGTAAACCGTAATTCCGTCCACGGGGCACAGGCTCTGCATTTACAAAGAACAATACTCAAGCCCACGGGGCTTCTCCCACCTGGCCTCCGCAGGCAAAGCCTCTGCGCCCAGGCACTTTACCCCAAATGTGCTTGAGACTCGAGTATTTGGCTGCTGGAGCCAGAACCCGCCTCATTCCTGGGAACTGACTCATGGGATTCCATGGGGACTGACCCCTGCCCCTGGCCAGCAATGCTTGTTCCTGGCCTTCAGGGCCCCCACCCACCAGTTCAGCTCTGCAGAGGCTGGTGCTATCTGGACCTTGACTGGGTCCGCCTTGGATATGGAGCAAGGAACCCAGGCCAGTTGCAACATTCCTGATTGTACCAAGAGGGTTGGTTGCTCCAGCTTCTTCCTACAGCTTTGTGTCGGTGGGGTCCTCCCCTCAACGCCTCTTTGCCGCTTTTCCCTCCCCCAGTCCCAGACGCACAGCTCTGCTGTTTTTTTTTTTTTTTGCTTTTTTTTAGGGGGTCACACCCGGCAATGCTCAGGGTTTCTCCTGGCTCTGCACTCAGGAATTACTCCTGGCGGTGCTCGGGGACCATATGGGATGCCGGGGATCGAACCGGGCCGGCCCATCCGGCCGCGTGCAAGGCAAACGCCCTACCCGCTGGACTATCGTTGCGGCCCCAGCTCTGCTGTTTTGGGCCGGCGAATTCAGCATCATGACAGGGTCACGGGGAGCCGCCCACATGACTCTATTTGAGGGGAGCAGAAAAACAACAGTTAGGGGTGCCGCCCCCATGCGCGGGTGGGAGGGGAAAGAGATAAGGACAGTCTTCCCCTTTTCCCCCAACCGGGCCCTGTTATAAGGGGAGGTGTGGTAGGCAGGTCTCTAAGAACAGGAGCTACACCCCAGGTGGGGTCACACCAGGTGATGTTTGGGGCTTTCTCCTGGCTGTGCTTTTTTTTTTTTTTTTTTTTGCTTTTTTGGGTCACACCCGGCGATGCACAGGGGTTACTCCTGGCTCTGCACTCAGGAATTACTCCTGGCGGTGCTCATGGGACCATATGGGATGCCGGAGATCGAACCCCGGGCCGGCATGGGCCAGCTGCGTGTAAGGCAAACGCCCTACCCGCTGGGCCATCGCTCCGCCCCCCTGGCTGTGCTTTCTTTTGGGGGTTACTCCTGGCTCTACATGGGAATTTACTCCTGGCGGTCCTCAGGGGACCATATGGGATGCCAGGGAGTCGACCCCAGGTTGGCTGCATGCAAGGCAAAAGCCCTACCCACTGTGCTATCGCTCCGGCCCCCTGGCTGTGCTGTAAGGATCACTCCTGGCAAAGCTTGGGGGTCTATATGGGTGCTGAGGATTGAACCCTGGTCAGCCACATGCAAGGCAAGTGTTCCCTGCTGTACTGCTCGCTTGCTTCCCGGGGGCTTCTCATACCTGGCCAGAGGGATTTCCTGTTCCCACGCGGGAACCTGCTGGGCCCTACCTGCCTCCCTCTCTCTGGGACCCCCCACTCCTCCAAGCACCCACAATCCTACTTCTCACGGCCTAGCGCCCACTCCTGACCCTCTCTCTCCCTTTACCTTGGGTCCCCCATATTACTCCAGTCACCCCTCTTGCATTTTCCGTGCTTCTTCCTCGCGGAGGTCCAAGTATTCCCTGGAGCAAGAGTCCAGCCCTGTGCTTCCTCCATGCCTTCCTCCTTGCATCTGCAGTGGCCTGCCCTTGGCACCAGGGACGGGGACCCTCCTCCCCTTTTCTCCATCTTTGGGAGTGGTTTGAGTCACCCCCAGTGGTGCCTGTGGGGGCTACTCCGCTCTGAGCTCAGGAGTTGCTCCTAGTATTGCTTAGAGAACCAGGCAGGGCTGGGGATTGAGCTGGGGTCAGACTCAGCAAAGCAAACACCTTCCCTGTCCTCTCTCTGCTCCCTGTGCAGCAACTCAGAGCCAACTACAGGACAGGCGCCCACCTCTCAAACACCTTCCCTGTCCTCTCTCTGCTCCCTGTGCAGCAACTCAGAGCCAACTACAGGACAGGCGCCACCTCTCAAACACCTTCCCTGTCTCTCTCTGCTCCCTGTGCAGCAACTCAGAGCCAACTACAGGACAGGCGTCCCACCTCTCAAACACCTTCCCTGTCCTCTCTCTGCTCCCTGTGCAGCAACTCAGAGCCAACTACAGGACAGGCGTCCACCTCTCACCTATTCTGCAAGGTCCGGGGAGGGAGACACACCCAGAGGCTCACAGGGAGTGGACAGCCAGGATGGACCTTGACACTTGGTGGCCGACCTTGCCCGCTGCCCTCCTTCCTCCCACCAGCTCCACACCTCCCATTCTGCCCTTTCACTCCCTTTGGCTCTGCGACCTAATCCACAGGAGACCTCTGAGAGACCAGACCCCTCCCCATCTTCACCTGGTGGTCTCGGGATGGGGGGCTCTGTGGTTCTCCCTTCCACCATCTGTGACTCGCCCCACATCTGTCCATTTGCACATCTTGTAGGTGGAGTCTTGAGACCCCCAGGAACCACCCCCACCTGCCTGCTCCCTCATCTCTGGCCAGGGCACCCTCTCCAGCCCCCCTGACTGGGAAACGTTCAAAAAGGTTTAAGAAGGGGCCGGAGCGATAGCCCAGCAGTAGAGCGTTTGCCTTGCACGCAGCCGGCCCATGCTGGCCTGGGTTTGATCCCTGGCATCCCATATGGTCCCCAAGCACCGCCAGGAGTAATTCCTGAGTGCAGAGCCAGGAGAAACCCCTGAGCATTGCTGGGTGTGACCCCCAAAAAAAAAAGTTTAAGAAGGGGCCAGAGCGATAGCCCAGCGGTAGAGCGTTTGCCTTGCACGCAGGTGGCCCAGGCTGGCCGGGTTCGATACCCGGCATCCCATATGGTCCCCGAGCACCACCAGGAGTAATTCCTGAGTGCAGAGCCAGGAGAAAACCCTGAGCATTGACTGGTGTGACCCAAAAAAGAAAAAAAATTAAGAAAAGCACAGGAGGTGGGGGCTGGAGCCACTGACAGCACAGCTGGGAGGGCACGTGTCCTGCTTGCGGCCGATCCAGGTTCTATCCCCGGCATTTCATAGGTCCCTTGAGCACTGCCAGGGCTAATTCCCGAGTGTAGAGTTGGCAGTAAGCCCTGAGCACGGCCACGTGTGCCCCCTAACCACCCAAAGCTAAAACAATGACAAACTTGGAGTCTTCCCAGCAACTGCCCTTCTCCCTCGGGCCTCCTTCCCCCAACACAGGGCGCTGTCCCTCCCTCCTCGGGGAACCAGGAAGCCTCTGACCCATTTCTCCCTGCTCTACCTGTTCCTTTGGATTTCCTTGTCTTCACTTATCTGCGCACTGCCGGCCAGAGCCTCCCACCTCCCGCCTGCCGTGACCCTTTCCGCACAGCTGTCCCAAGCACGTGATCACTCGCCAACGATACCCCAATGTCCGCACTCCAGTTTGTGCCAGCAACGCAGTTAGCCTCTGGGTCATGGCTCCTGCGTCGCTCAGGGAATTTTTTTTCATTCATTTTATTTATTTTTATTGAATCACTGCAATAAACAATTTCTATAGGTTTTTTTTTTTTTTTTTGCTTTTTGGGTCACACCGGCAATGCTCAGGGTTACTCCTGGCTCTGCACTCAGGAATCACTCCTGCAGTGCGCGGGGACCATATACGCCGGGATCGAACCCGGCCGACAGGCCGCGGGCAAGGCAAACGCCCTACCCGCTGGGCTATCGCTCCGCCCTCTATAGGTTTTTTTCTCTCTCTCTCTCTCTCTCTCTCTTGGTCACACCGGCCATGCTCAGGGGTTACTCCTGGCTCTTCGCTCAGGAATTACTCCTGGCAGTGCTCGGGGGACAATACGGGATGCCAGTGATCGAACCCAAGTCTGCCCGGTGCAAGGCAAACGCCCCCCCCCGCTGTGCTGTCCCCGCTGTGCTGTCGCTCAGGCCCCACGATGAACAATTCCATAATGGGTTTCAGTCATTCATACATACTCATCCCTCGACCAGTGCACGTTTCTCAAAGTCGAGGTGCCCCTCCCACACACCAGGGCAAATAAATGTGTTAAGAAATTGCTGCTTCAGGGGCCAGGAGCGATAGCCCAGGGGTAGGGCGTTTGCCTTCACACGAGGCCACCAGGAGCAATTCCTGAGCCAGGGAGTAACCGCAGAGCATTGCTGGGTGTGACCCCAAAAAGCCAAAAAAATAAATAAATAAATAGTCACTGCTTCAGCCGGGCGGGCGCTGGTGTCTGAGTGGCGGAGCAGTGTCGGGCCTCATGCAGCCTCTTGCAGGCGCTGCCGGATCCCCAGGCGGAGGCTGCGCTGGACCAGATTGTGGACATTTGGGGAGCACCTACAAGCACCAGCCCGTCTGCCAGCCCTCCCCCGAGTGAAGGAGGAAGCCTCAGTTTCCCCCTTATGGAAGAAGAAGCCAGTTTCTTCTTGCCAGATGCTTCATCTCCCCTCCCCCCATCTCCCCTAAGTCGTACTTCATCCCCAAGGTCCTTTTCTTAACATTCCCAGATTTTTTGCAGGCCCAATAAAATTCCTCCCTTGAATCTTAGGCTCACAGGAAGCCCACAAAGCCTGGAGGCAAATGGAGAGGAAGGCACACTGGTAATTTTCTGTAGCATGCATATCTTAGAAATGTAAAGATCCCAATTTCCATTTAAAAGTGCTACAGGAAGAGCCTTTACCTGTAACTTCTTTGCATCCTCTATACCATTTGTTGTTGGTAACTCCTGCAAAGAGCCTTTAAAAGGATTTTACACAAACTCCCTTACTTTTGACTTAGTCCTATACTAAGTTCCTCCCCGCAAGGGGAGTACCTTTCCTTTCTCTTCTACTTTCCAATAAACTTTTCTACTTTCTAATTCTGAGTCTGAGCATTTTTATTATTCAATATTTTCATTCTTGAAAATATTGAAGAACCTGGGACTCGCGATCGAACACAGAGACCAGCCGCCGCTCGACGCTTCTACCTTGCCTGCATCACGAGCATGCACATTTCTTTACTCTGTCCTCTTTTTTATTTATTTATTTATTTTTTTGCTTTTTGGGTCACACCCGGCAATGCTCAGGATTACTCCGGTTCTGTACTCAGGAATTACCCTGGCGGTGCTCGGGGGACCTATGGGATGCCGGGATCGAACCCGGGCCGGCCAGCCTGCCAAGTGCAAGGCAAACGCCCTACCGCTGGGCCGCTCCGCCCCTACTCTGTCCTCTTTAATGGGGAACGGGAAAGAGTGCCTGGCCTCTGTAATATGATGTACGAATATTTGAGAAGCGCCACTCAGTCGACTAAACTGTCCACGAGAGGGGCCGGAGCGCTAGCACAGCGGTGAGGGAGCGCGTCTGCCTGCATGCGGTCGACCCGGGTTCGATCCCGGCATCCCATACGGCCCCCCGAGCACCGCCAGGAGTAATTCCTGAGTACTGCGGGTGTGACCCAAAAAGCAAAGTAAATAAAGAATCTGTCCACGAGAGGTTAGAGAACTCACCCTGCCGGCTTCAGTTTCCCTGCCCACACCTCCCCTCTCGGGAATTCTAACTAGCGACCCGGAAGCTGACTTTGACTGGAAACTACAAGTCCCGAGAGGCCTTGCGCCAAGCTCCAAGCCCCGCGAGAACAACGGGGTGGACGCGAGAGTTGAGGGGCCTGTTTCCGGACTCGCGCGCAGCCAACCGCCACTCGCAGAAGAAAGCTCGGGCTGCCCTGCGCGCTGCCGCACCGGAAGTTGCAGCCTTTGGGCGTTCTCCGCGGACAGCCCCACACCGAGGGGGCCTGAGAGGGGTCCTGCAGCCCGCGCAGGCGCAGTCCAGCGAGATCGCGCCAGACGCCGGCACCGTGGGTTGAGCACAGCGGCGGCCATGGACGACGAGGAGGAGACGTACCGGCTGTGGAAGATTCGCAAGACCATCATGCAGGTGAGCGATGCGCGGGGGCGCCCCCGTTTGCCGGGCGCGGTGGGGGCCGGGCCTGAGAGGGTCTGGGACCCCGAGAGCTGCGTGGGCTGCGGGGCCAGGGGTCTCCTACCCCCACCCCCGGATTACCTGGGAAGCTTGAAAGGTTTTGTGTTTGGGGGAGGGGAATGCAGCCAGCTCAGGTGCTCGGGCCTGCTTAGGTTTTCTGCTCAGGCATCACGTGGCGGACTCGGGGGTCCCTACGGGGGTCGAGCCCCGGTCTGCAGCGTGCCGGGCAGACGCCGTCCCCGCCGTGCCGTCGCTCCGCCTCTTCCGTCTGTGTGTTTGGGGACCATACGGGGTGCCGGGATCGAGCCCGGGGCGCAGCGTGCAGGGGCAAAGGCCCACCCGCTCGGACTAAGTGCCCTAAGGCCCCAGAACTGAGTGTTTTGGGGGGTGCTACAAGCTGTCAGGTGAGGGACCCGGTCGGGACCCCCCACCCCAGACCCCGCGGGCCTAGGCGCCATCACTCGCCTCCCAGGATTCTTGTCCCGGTTCGGGGGGCGTTGCCGCCCAAACCGGCCTCTGGCTTTGCTAAACGACCCTCCGTAGGCCGAACCCGCTCGTCCAACCCCAGGTGGGCAGAGCTGAAGCCTGTTGGATTAGGAAATAAGCCCGATGGGGGGAGAAAGTGCGTGGACTAGAGTGTAGACGGCCCTTGGCCTTCAGTGTGTGCATCTTAGATCAAGGGGTGGCGGGGTCGTAGCACAGCGGAGAGGGCGTTTGTCGACCCGGGCTCGATCCCCGGCATCCCATAGTCTCCTGAGCAGCGCCGGGAGTAATTCCCCAGTGCGGAGCCAGGAATAGCCCTGAGCATCGCTGGGTGTGACCCACCAAAAAAAAACATCACATTAGTAAGGGGGTAAACTTCTTCAGCCAATGGCTAATTTTGTTGGGGGGTGGTTACACCCGGCATTGCTCAGGGGTTAATCCTGGTGGTGCTCAGGAATTACCTGGCGGTGCTCAGGGGACCATATGGGATGCCGGGATCGAACCCGGGTGCAAGGCAAGACGCCTTCCTGATGGACTATCACTCCGGCCGCTCCACTGGCTAATCTAACTGGGCTAGACTCTTTGCAATTTATCTAAGGGACAAACTTTTCCTTTATCAAGGTGGGGGAGGGATATTTTTCCTTCATTTATTTATTTATCTATCTATTTGTTTATTTATTTTGCTTCTTGGGTCACACCCGGCAATGCTCAGGGGTTACTCCTGGCTCTGCACTCAGGAATTACTCCTGGCGGTGCTCGGGGACCATATGAGATGCCGGGGATCGAACCTGGGCCCGCACAGGCCGGCTGCGTGCAAGGCAAGCGCCCTACCTGCTGGACCATCCGCTTTGGCCCCTATTTATTTTTTTTTATTTATTTATTTTTGCTTTTTGGATCACACCCGGCAATGTTCAGGGGTTACTCCTGACTTTTTCACTCGAATTACTCCTGGCTCAGGGGACCATATGGGATGCCGGGGATCGAACCCGGGTTGGCCGCATGCAAGGCAGATGCCCTACCCGCTGTGCTAATGCTCCGGCCCCATTCATTTATTATTATTTTTTTTACTACACCGGGTGACCCCAGGGCTTCCTCCTGGCTCTGCACACGCCGATCACTGCTGGCAGCCTGGGACCTTTTTTTTTTTTTTTTTTCTTCTTTTTTGGTCAAACCGGCAGCGCTCAGGGGTTACTCCTGGCTCTGCGCTCAGGAATTACTCCTGGCGGTGCTCGGGGGACCATATGGGATGCCAGGGATCGAACCCGGCACGGCCGCCGCATGCAAGGCAAACGCCCTACCCGCTGGGCTATCGCTCCGGCTAGCTTGGGACCTTATGTGGTGCCTGGGAACGAGCCCGGTCGGTCGCATGCAGGCGAGCACCTACTTCCTGAGCTCTCTCCTGCCACGTGAGGTGGGGGTGGGAAGTGTGGCGCAGCTGGCTGTGCTCGGGGCCTGTTCCTGACTGCTCAGGGATCACTCCTGGCAGGACTCAGGGGGCCAAACCCAGGCTGGTGGCGTGCACGGCTGTGTCTCAACCCTCCGTTTCCAGCAGTGGGGCATCAGCGGACTGTTTGAGGGGATCCTGTGGGGAAGGAATGATGGCTCAGGAGAGAGTAGCTGGGGGGCTCAGGGAAGTCCCTGCTTGGCGCCTGCGGGCCTCGCCCCAGTCCAGTTGGTGCTGGAAGTCGGGGAGCAGGCAGGACACGCCCCCTTTTTGTCCCCTGGCTCCTTCCTGCAGTTGTGCCATGACCGGGGCTACCTGGTGACTCAGGACGAGCTGGACCAGACCCTGGATGAATTCAAGGCTCAGTTTGGGGACAAGCCAAGCGAGGGGCGTCCTCGGCGCACAGAACCTCACCGTGCTGGTGGCCCACAATGACGACCCCACCGACCAGATGTTCGTCTTTTTTCCCGGGTGAGGCCTGGTCTGCGCTCACACCAGCCGCCCAGGAAGCGGAGCCCTCCCATGCTGCTCTGTGATGCATTTGACTTCTGACCCCACCCCCTCACACGCGCCTTTTTCCGCTCCCCTGCCTGGGTCCTCACTTGGGGCCCCCTTCCAGTCCTGGGACCCTCCCCTTCTTGCAGGCGCCGCTCTCCTTCCGGGGATCCAAGCCCACTCCTCCCGGAGCTCCCAGAATTCCCCGGGCTGTGCGGCCCTTCTGAGCCCCTCAGTCCCTGTCTGCTCCGTGCAGCGACCAGGCGGGCTGTGGATTCGCGCCACCAGCACTGTGGGACATGGATACCCCTTGGCGGTCTTTGGTCTTGGGGCCACACCCAGCGATGCTCGAGTGTCGACTCCTGGCTCTGCACTCAGGGATCACTTCCAGCAGGGATTGGGGACCCTATGGGATGCCGGGATTGAACCAGGCTGGTGAGGTGTAAGGCAAGTGCCCTCCCTGCTGTACTATCACTCTGGCATGACCTGTGGTTTTTTTTTTTTTTTTTGCCCCCAACGGACCCCACGCGACCTGGTGGTTTTTATGCCAAAGGGGCTCATGGGGCTGGAGAGAGAGTGTGAGGGGAAGGCACTGCCCTGAACGAGCCCCACCCTTGCCACCCATCTCACCCCCAAAATAAAAGGTCCCTGCGGGCAGAGAGATGGGTAAAGGGCTGGAGCACAGGCTTGTACACGGGACTCCCTGATTCGCTCCCCCAGCGCCTATGGACCTCAGAAACAGTGAGTGGCCGGCTTGAAACTCAAACAGAAGATTGGACAGAGGGCACTCACGCTGACCAGAGCCCAGGCTGGGACTCTGCTGTACTCTCTGGTTTTGGGGGAACTGGGGGTATTGCTGCCCCTGAGAGCAGAGGAGTCTGGGGTGTGGGGGTGATCGGAATAGACCAGACACCCCCGGTGGAGCACACAAGAAAGCCGTGTCGCCCCCCCACCCGGTCCCTCGGCTTGCAGGGCAAGGCGCTGTGCACCCCGCTTCCCCCAGGGTCTTTCCTCAGAGAGACCCTGCACACACTCTACAGAGCAGAGGAGCGTCAGCAAGTTTGGGTCCACCGTGGCAGCCGGTGGCGCCTTTGTGCTTTGGGGGGGCTGGTGGTTCCTTGCAGCAGTGTTTCGGGCTGCTCACAGCTGTGTTGAGGAGTGACCCTAGGTGGTTCTTGGGGACCCTGTGGTGCTGAGGATCACACCAACGTGAGGGGCTAGGGTGCGCTGCAGAGTTCCCAAGTGGAGAACTGGGAGTGGCCCCCCAAACCTAAACAGTGGGATGGAGAGACAGGACAGTTTGCACTTGCCAACCGGGGTGGGGGGTCCCGGCACAGATAAGGTCCCCCGAGCCTGCCAAGAGCGATTCTGAGTACCCCCAGGCGTGCCCCAGAGCCCCCTCCGTCTCCCTGTTCCCTGCACCCCTTGTTCTTCCAGGCCTTGCCCCGGGCCTTCATCCCTGGGGGCTGGGCTCAGCGCTTTGGCAGCTGCCCGGGTCAGGCCATACTGAGCCCACGCGGGGCTGGTGTCAGAGCTGTGGGTCTGGGGTGTCCAGCCCAGGACTTCCTGAGCTCCTGCAGCTGCTCTGTTCCTTCTGGGAAGGGTGGGGCTCGCCGTGACCCGCCTGTGCTGTGCCCGCAGAGGAGCCCAAGGTGGGCATCAAGACCATCAAGGTGTACTGTCAGCGGATGCAGGAGGAGAACATCACCCGCGCCCTCATCGTGGTGCAGCAGGGCATGACGCCCTCCGCCAAGCAGGTGCCACCCCAATCCCCTGCACCCCCACCCACAGCCTCCCTGCTGCGCCCAGCCCGCTGCGGTGCTGCCAGAGCCCCAGGCCCAGCCCGGCTCTCCCCAGCTCTGCCCTGTAGAAGGGGGAGGGGCTCTCCATGGGGGGATGCGCTCCCCAGCTCCACCCCAGCCCGAGGCATAGCTACGGGGGCCAGGCAGTGCCTGGGGGTGTGGGGTGACTTGCGTCTCCCCTGCAGTCCCTGGTCGACATGGCGCCCAAGTACATTCTGGAGCAGTTCCTGCAGCAGGAGCTGCTCATCAACATCACGGAGCACGAGGTGGGCCCGGGGGCTGTGGGGGCTCAGGAAGCAGAGGGGGAGCCCCCCAGTTGGTGCCACGGGAACTTGGGGCTTCGTGGGCACGGTTCTGGGCCCCCGGAGTGTGTGGAACATGGGGGTTGCCCAGGGCCCAGCGACCCCCCCACCCCACCCGGTGGGTGACTGCACCCCCTTCCTGTGGCGTCCCTGGAGCACAGTGTCCTTTTGGCAGTTGGTCCCCGAGCACGTGGTCATGACCAAAGAGGAGGTGACAGAGCTGCTGGCGGTAGTATCCTTTTGGACTGCACCCCTTCCTGTACCCCCTCCCCACTCCCGTCCCCCACCCCACCCCTCCGGGCCTTTTCCTGACCAGCGCCCCAGTAAGCTCCGTGAGAACCAGCTACCCAGGATCCAGGCCGGGGACCCCGTGGCGCTACTTCGGGATAAAGCGGGGACAGGTTAGGACCCTACCCCCCACCCGCTTTCCCCTGTGGGGCAGATCAGCCCCTGCAGTGTGGGACGGGGTGGGGGTTTCCTGTGTCCTGGCCCCATCCCCTACTCATGGACACGGTTCCCTTTCCCTTCCTGGGTGCTGGGCAGGGTCCCCCTCACCGTGATGGGACTCAGGGCACATGGTTGTTGCAGGTGGTGAAGATCATCAGGCCCAGTGAGACGGCTGGCAGGTACATCACGCACCGCCTTGTGCAGTAGCCGCCCCGACGAACCAGGGACAGCGAGGGTCTGCTCCAGGCTCCACACCGTCTGCGCGAGCCCCATGTGAGCCCCCTGGATGGACCTCGGGTCTGGGCCCAGGTCTGCACTGCCGCCCACTGGACCCCCTCTGCACCCCAGAGCTGAGGATCCTGATGTTTGAGCAGGACACGGTGCACTTGAGCTTTGGGGTGCTCAATTTGTGGGGGCCTTTTGTAAGGAGACATGGGCTGCTCCCCAGGACAGGCCGGGCAGAGCCGGTGAGGGGCAGCTTGCCTCCCTCACCCTTCCTGGTGGGGGTCCGTGACGTCCCTGCCCTGGAGCTTGGGGTTCCCCTCGTCCCTCCTCCTGTCTGGTTCAGAGGTGGCATCCCTTGGGCTCCCAGGAGGATGCTGGGTACAGGGAAGGAGCCTACGACTGTCCCGCTCACTGTCTGGCACTGCGGGGCGCTGCTCAGCTCCGGCCTTGCTCTTCCCCAAGGCCGTGGGCACCCAGCGGGCATCTCCTAGGCCTTGCAGCCTCGGTTCTGACCTTGGCTGTGTGAAGGTTACGGCTCAGTGAATGCAGGTTTTATGCAACATGCTTTTTACCAGAATAAAAACCATTGGCTTTGTTTTTTTTTTTTTGGAGTATTTAGTCATACCAGTGAGTTTTTGAGGGAGGATAGAATTGGGGCCAAACGTGGGGGTGTGCAGGGATCATTTCTGACTGCTTGGGGGGGCCCTGTGGAGCGCTTTGACACTCTGATCTCTTGTTTGGGGCCACACCTAGGGGTGCCCAGGGCTCGCTCCTGGGAGGCCCCGGGAATATCTGGGAGCAACATGGGCCAGCTGTGTGCGAGGCAAGCGCCCTCGGTGCTGCCTTACCCCTGCAGCCTGCTGGTGTGTGTGTACTGACCTCTGAGCTTGGAGTGCCCAGTGTGCTGAGCACTCGTGGACCAGCTCACTGCCGGGTGGGAGCCCTGTGGGTTCCCGTGTAGAAGGGGGAGGGCTGTGTGTATCCCTCGGTCTCTGAGCAATCCGGCCCACCGGTGGGCTCAGCGGTTAACCTGGCACCCCAGGCGACATGCTCAAGGGGTCTTGGGGCGCCTTGTTTTGAAACCTGGGCTTGAGGCATTGCTGCCACACACAGGGCTTAGGCAGGGTGCACAGAGGGCTGGGCGCTGTATCCCGCCCCTGGATCACACACCTGTCTACCTGGGACACCAGCTCCACGGGCACAGCTGTGCCCTGGCATCTAGGGGTCTCCATAAAAGCATAATGCACTTGTCAGTCTGAATGCCGCGGGCAGCTCAGCCCTACATGCAGCTCAGACTGGCCATAGCTCCCTCCTGGAGGGGGCAGGAAGGGGAAACCTCACCCACTCTTCCTAGCTGCTGCTCGGGCCCAGGTGTGAGCTCCGAAGTTCTGCGTGAATGTGGGGGTGCTCCTGCTGCCCGTGGGATCCCTAAGGCCCAAGGCTGCCTTCTCTCAGACAGCAGCCTCTTGCCAAGGCACCTCGTGTAGGGAGTTAGAAGGAGTCGAGGGAACAGCAACAGTGAGGGCCCATGTCGCTGCTCCAGGCTGCCATAGCCAGAGGAGGGAGGTCAGAAACTTTATTAGAGCAAAAAAAAGCAAAGCAAAGTAAGCATATTGCTACCTCAACTTTATTTAGACCAAAGTAAATGTTGCCACCTAAACTTTTTATTTGTTTATTTATTTAGCTTTTTGGGTTACACCCGGCGATGCTCAGGGGTTTCTCCTGGCTCTGCACTCAGGAATTACTCCTGGCGGTGCTCGGGAACCATATGGGATGCTGGGATCGAACCCAGGCCAGCATAGGCCGGCTGCGTGCAAGGCAAGCGCCCTACCGCTGGACTATCACTCCAGCCCACTAAATTTTATTTAGAACAAAGCATGTTGCCATGTGATCTTTATTTAGAGCAAAAAAGGCAAAGCAAAGTAAGCAAGGTGTCACCCCAAGCCAAGGCCAAGATTTACTCTGATCTGGAGCTGCTGAGGCCACGCCTCCCCCAGTCTCCTGTGAAATCAAAGCAGACAGGACGGAGACCAGGATGGGGCCAGGGGCTGGGCCCCAGTGGCCACTCAGCTTCTGAGTGTGAACCCAGGGCATGCCTGGGCTGGGATCCAACTAGACAAACTGGGGCTGCCGGGCCAGGCTGCCGGCCACGGCCACCCGCGCCCCACGCCACCCTGCGGCAGGCAGCCTCGCGGGCGGCTGCTTATTATTGGACTGGTTGGAGTTGTACCTCGACAGCCTGTCCCAGGGCCCACTCTCAGCACTGGCCTCGGCCCCAGGTCACCAAGTGGTGTCTCACTGTCCCCCGCCTCAGAGCCTGCCCGTGTCTCCAGGAAGCTGAGGTGCTGGAGGGCGCTGTCCACAGAGGAGTCCAGCGGGTCCGGAGGCTCGTCCAGCTCCGAGTCTGATTCGTTGGAGGCGCCCGCGAGACTCTGGGAGGCCCACAGAGACAGGGACAGTGTCAGTCGATGTCAGTGGTCCCAGGCTGTCCCCAACACACCAAGAGACACCCCACACACACACAGTTCTGGGCCTTGTGGGCCTCTGCAGACCCCCATCCAAGCACATCTTGTGGCAACAGTTGGTTACAAACAAGGAATGACCACATTTGGGGGCCCTGGGGATAGCCCCCACCCCGGGACATGCAGTTTCAGTGCACTTCAGTGGGGCTTCCAGGCTTCTTCCCTCACCAGCTACCGTCTCCAGGGTTGGTTCCAGAGGCCAGGACAGATCTGAGGCTGCAAGGCAAACACCTCCACCCTCCCTGGGTCCCACAGATGAGCACTGTTCCCTCTTGCACTCCTGGCCCCGAGAGCAAAGCCTATGGGCCCACTGACCTTGACCTCCATCCTCGGCCTCCTCACCGGACTCTGAGTATGACACCTGTACCACCACTTCTGCCCGCTGGCTGGACGGCCCGTCCTGCGGGGACAGCATGGAGGGTGTGGACGTCAGGGCAGGGCCCTGAGGCAGGTGTTTTATTTGGTTTTTGTCTCTTTGGGTCACACTGGTGCCCCGCTGGAGCAAATCGATGAACCAACAGGAAGACAAGTGACAAGTGGGTCACACCCAGTGGTGCTCTGGGGTTACTCCTGGCTCTGCACGCCGGGATCGAACCAGGTCAGCTGCATGCATGGCAAACGCCCTCCCGCTGTACTGTCACCCGCTGTCCTGACTCTCTGGCCCCACTGAGGCATGGTTCTGTCTGTTAGACTAACCAGACTGTAAGCCCTAACAACTGTGGAGGACCAGAGTGACAGTACAGTGGGTGGGGCACTTGTCTTTTTTTTTTTTGGACCTCAACCAGCAGTGATCAGGGCTGACTCCTGGCTCTGCACTCAGGGATCCCTGCTGGCAGTCTTGGGGGACCCTATGGGGTGCTGGGAATGGAACCTGGGTTGGCTGTATGAAAGGCAAATGCCCTTCCTGCTGTATTATTCCGACAAGATAATTGTCTTGCCTGCAGCCAATCCAGGTGTGATTGCCCACCTCCCACTGGCTGTCTCCTAAGTCCCACCAAGGGTGATCCTTGAGCCTAGAGCCAGGAATAAGTTTTGAACAACTCCAGGTGTACCCTTCCAAAAAAAAAAAAAAATTGCCAGAATTTTCTGTCGGCTAGCTTGAGGGTACGAAATGGGCACCCATCCCCACAGCCCCTTAGCCGTATGCACCCTCGAATCTGGGGACCCAGAACACAGCAGTCCCAGGAGGGCCCTCAGCCACCAGAATGACTGGTGAAAGGTGGAAACGGAGCAAGACCGACACCCCACCTTGGGGCTGGGGGCTGGCCAGCTGAGTGGCCCCTCAGGACACGGGGAGGTAGGGGCAGCTGCAGCAGGAGCAACGGCAAGGAGGGCGGAGACGGGCAAACCTGCAGGTCCCGAGCAGTACGGGGGACGGCACCCCAGATCTGAGCCTCCAAAGCAAACCCCCAGGGATGGAAATGGCCATACAGTGGGCAGGGCTTGCCCGTGCCTGACCCGATTCAGACCTGAGCCCCGCCAGGAGCGAGCCCCCGAGTGCAGGGCACCGCCAGGCATGGCCCATAAGCAAACGACACCTTCCATCCACCAGAACCACAGATGAGCCAGACTCAGGCCTGCACCCCTTCCCCCAAGAGCAAGGGCTGGGGTCCCCTTACCTCACTCACAGGAACCCCAGGCACCTCCTCTGGCTCCTCCTCAAAGACCAGCCCATACTGGGCGATGAGGGTCTCCACAACGCGGGCCTGGTGCGGGTAGTCCACCAGGGAGGACAGGGACACGGTGGCCTCGGTGGGGCGTGGCCGCAGCAGTGTGGGCCCAAACACAATGCCCAGGTTCCCGGGGTCATCTTGTTGTCCTGCTCCACCTCCACAATCCTGGCGGGTCCAAGGGTGCAGAAAGCAGGGGTGAACACCCTCCCGCCTCCCCCTCCCCACACCTGGCTCAGCCGTCCGCACCTGCGCAGATGGCGCAGGAGATACTGCAGCGTGGTGCGGTTCTCCCGTGGCAGGTCCCGCAGGATCTCCCGCAGCCTGCTGGCCATGGCCACCGCAGCAGCCTCACTTCCGCCACATTAGGCTGGCCCCGGGAGGCCGCCTTTGAGCTCAGCTTCCGCCTTCAGACTGTCCTTGGCCAGCCCCACAAGCTCGTGGTAGAAGCGGAAAGAAAATGAGCGGCTCCCGCAGCTGTGGGGACGGGTCATGTGGACAGTCAGTGGATGAGGCGCGGTCGCCAAGGGTCTTGCTCTGGAACGGCTGCTGCCGACTATCTGTTCCAGCCCTACCCCCACCACTGCTCCATGCAGAGACAGCCAGCCCTGGGGCCGAGCGACGGCACAGCGGGTACGGCGTTTGCCTTGCACGGGCACATCTAGGTTCGATCCCCCGGCGTCCCCATATTGTCCCCCAAGCCTCACCAGGAGTAATTCCTGAGTGCAGAGCCAGGAGTAACCCCGGCATTGCTGGGTGACCCTCCACCACCAAAAAAAGGGCAAAAAATAAATAGGCAGGCAGATAAATAAATGAATGTATGAATGAATAAATAAATGAGCCCTGCCTAAGCTCAGGCCCAGGTAAAGCCCCCACCCACTCTGGCCCTGCCCCCACACAAAGCCCAGCCTCCAGCAAACACTAGCTCCGCCCCAGCTCTAAAGCCCCGCCCACACCAAACAGGAGCTCAGTCCCAGGCTGGAAACCTCACCAACCTCTGGACCTGCCCCTAGGCCAGGCTACACCAGGAACTAGCTCAGTCCCAGGCTGAAAGCCCCGCCCACACTGACTCCACCCCCTGGATGCTGCCCCACCCACCCACTTGGTTCTGGCCACTCCCCAGGTGGTTAGTCCCACCCCTCCTGGGTGTTGGGGCCTCCTGCTCTGTTCCTGCAGCACCTGGCTCCCAGGTCCCGTCATACCTGGCGCAGATAGAGCTTGAGGACATTGCTGATGTCGTGGGGCGGGGCCTGTGACAGCTCCACCAGCTCCTTGCCATTCTCAAAGGCCTGGCACAGCTTCTCCACACGCGCCTTCACCCCGTTGACCCGGTAAATCCCCTATGGGGCCACACATTCTGCCTCAGCCCACGCCCCGCTGAGAGGTGTCTGGCTACCCCAGCTGCCAGGAAGCCTCCCAGTCCCGCGTGGGTCACCTTTGGTGTGCAGAGCACGCCGCTCTATCTCACAGATGCACTTCTTGATGATGAAGGGCACACCGTCGGGGTGCTGCGGGCCGCCTGGCTGAAGTCTTGGCCAAAGAGCTGCAGCCGGCCCTGCAGTTTCTTGTGGCCACACTGGATGGCCAGAGTCTCCAGACACTTCTTGTGGCAAGCCAGGCAGCACTAGCGCAGGGCACAGGCATGGAGGGAGAGGTTGTCCCAAGTGCCAAGCAAATACAGCTGCACATCGCACCTTGTAGCATCTCATACACACCATACGTACCTCATATACATCGTATGCCTCATACACACCATACACACCATACATACCTCATGCATAGCAGCTATGCACCTTATATGCATCTCACATACATACCATATCACACCACTTACACATGCACCATATACACCATATATACCTCATATGCACCTTGTATATACCATATACACTTCATATATGCCCTAAACTCACCCCAGTACACCTCATGCACACCACACCTCATATACACAATATATACATGATATACACCCATATGCACCTCAAATACACCCATATGCACATCACATATAGCTATAAACACCTACATACACCCATATACACATAGATGCCCCACATACACTTCATATATGCCCCATATACACCGCTTATATACCCATATACACCTCATATATATATTCCATATACAGCTCATATATACCTCAAACACCATACACACCTCATATGAACACCACACTTAATACCCCAGACAAATTCACCTCATGTAGACCCATACACCACACACAATACACCTCAGATCCACACACTATATACACAACATCCCCATTTTTTTTCACTGACACTTTTTTTTTTTTTTTTTTTTTGCTTTTTGGGTCACACCCGGTGATGCTCGGGGTTTCTCCTGGCTCTGCACTTAGGAATTACTCCTGGCGGTGCTCAGGAGATCATATGGGATGCCGGGATCCAACCTGGGCCGGCATGGGCCGGCCGCATGCAAGGCAAACACCCTACCCGCTGGGCTATCGCTCCAGCCCCTGACACTTTTTTTCTTTTATGGGTCACACCTGGCAATGCTCAGGGGTTACTCCTGGCTCTGCACTCAGGAATTACTCCTGGCAGTGCTCGGGGATCATACGGGATGCTGGGGAATTGAACCCAGGTTGGCCGCGTGCAAGGCAAATGCCCTCCCCGCTGTGCTATTGCTCTGGCCCCACACTGATACATCTCATACACACACGTCTCATTACCTCATAAGCATACCATATCACCCCCCAAACCACGCATGCTGAAAACACGCCGCCAGAGCATCCACACCTCACGTGCACCACACCACATACCCCGACCTCAGAAACACCCCCCCCACCACCTGACACCCCACAGGACCCTGCCCACCGCACAGCTCCCCCGCAGTATGTCCCCACTTGCGGGACTTGCCCTGGCCGTGCCCGCCTGGTCTGGGCCAGGCCCCAACGGCCCCAGGATGGGACCCCCTTGCTAGTGCCTGCAGAGCCTGCTGCTGGCCCCTCACCTCCTCGCACTCGGCGCCCTGGAAGTAGACGTAGCTGTTACACTCCCGGCACTTGGCGGGCGGCGCAGTTTGCGGAGCCGGTGCGTGCGCCGCCTTAGACAGACCCACGTGGCGGAAGGGACCACTGGGCACCGCCACGGGCAGCTCGGGGGCCATGGCGCTGAGGTCCTCTGTGGGGAAGGAGGGGTCAGCCTCACCGAGTACGCAGGGGCCAGGCCAACTCCCCATTTACAGTGGGGACACCTTACCCTGCCCGAAGGCTGCCGGCCCGGGGCTGCCTTCCTGCTCCACCAGCTCCTCACTGGAAGACATGGTACCGCTTGATGATGTTCGCTCGAACTCCTTAAAGTCTCCTGATATGAGCAGGGACAGCCTTACTGTGAGCCCTCGCGTAGGTGGAGGACCGCCTCCCACCTGGACTCCCAGCCGGGCCACCATCATTCACCTGAGCCAGTGCTGGGGTCGAGGCCACTCTCCGGATCTGAGACGGAGCTGGGCCAAGACTTATGTACCTTGTGGACACGTCCACCTGTAGAATGGGCAGCGCCAGTGAGGCAAAGTGGGATGCGCGAGGAAGTCATGCCCGCCCCACAGGCACCGGCTCCCACCCGCCACTGGCTACTCACTCCTGGGCTCCTTGGGTAGCGTCCCTTCCTCTGGGGGTGCCCGCAGCCTCGGCCGCGACAGCATCCCCTCCGCTGAAGCTACCTTTGCGGACGTGCATGACCGGAGACCTGGGGCGACCGAGAGGCAGGAGGGGAGTCATGCTAGGAACGGGGGTCCCCGGAGGCTGCTCCACACCCCTCCGCCCCTCCCATGTTGGGTGGGTGACTCCGATTCGCGGCGGGCGCCTACGCCAGAGCAGTACCAGGCATTGGTGGGGATGTGGGGCTCGAAGTCGTAGTGTACGTAGGGCTCCTCGCCTCGCTGCAGCTGGCGCACATGCGAGGCGTACTGATGCCCCCGGGTCGTACAGCTTGCTGCTCTCGCACAGCATCTGGAAGTGCATGGGCAGCGGCGCCGTCTGCATCTGCATCATCTGGTAGTAGGCGATGGTAACCTGCAGGCACAGGTACAGCCACGTCGTGCTCAGGAGGCGGGGCTGGCTGTCACCTCTCCCCACCGTGGTAACCCTCGCTTGCTGCGGCCCAATGGTCGCCCCGCCCACTTGTGGTCGCCCCGCCCACTCATCACTGCCCCGCCCACTCAGTGTAGCCCCACTCACCCAAATCACCAAGCCCACCAACGGTTGTCACACCCACTGCCTGATGCCACGCCCACCGGTGGGTGCCCACCCACCCACAACTAGAGCAGGCACAAAGGCTCCCTCCCAATGGTATGGCCCTCGCCCCCATCCCGAGAGCCCCCTAAGCACGCCGCACCGACTTGATGGTCTGGTCACTCTGCCGGATGACCTCCTGGATCTGCCGCAGCACTGTCACCTTGGTGTCCTCCAGCTCCTGCTTCTGTGTCTTTGCGCGCCACGCAGGTCCGGTATGTGGCCATGGCTTCCTCTGCCTGGAGTGGGGGAAGTGGTGGGTACAGGGACGCTCAGAGCAGGACCATGCACAGGCCATTAGGAAGTCCCAAGTGGCAGAAAACAGAGGGACGGTATCTGGGGCTTTTATGCACAAGCCACACTGGCGGCCAAAGCCGGGATTGAACCTGGGGCATCCCCAGCCGGCCGCTGCGGCCACCCCTGAGCCACACAGCCTCGCCTCACCTTGTTCTTGGCCTCCTCCTCCAGGCGCCGCCGCTTGTCCAAGGCCTTTGAGACGGTGCCGCCGGCCCCAGGCCCAGAACCAGCCTGCTCCTCCCTCCACCTTGGCCACCAAGGACCGGGCCTTGTCATGGTCCTCGCAGCGCTGCACGTAGCCCTGCTTGGCCTTGCGCAGATTCGACTCTGCCTCTTGCTGGAGGAGGGAGGCAGATGGCTTGGGGTGCCTTCCCTCTCCCCACATGGGCCACCCCCAATCTGTGGTTCCAGCAAGGCCTCTGATGGCACTTGAGGCCATCAGAGGCCCCGTGACCCCAGAGTAAAGTGTGGAAGAGTAGGAGGCAGCATCTGTCATAATCTACTCCCCATCCCGCTGTGTGCGCATGTGCGTGACTGTCCTGGGAAGACTCCAACCCTGCAGAGCCGCCAGTTCCATTATCTGTTAACAAGCGAGGCAGGGACATACGTCGCGGTCTCTCTTTCACTTCCTTTATTCTACATGCAAGAACTGAGGCGGCTCTGGCAGGAAGCCGAGCACCCCAGAATCCTCCGGGGTGGCAGGAAGAGCCAGTCGTCAGAGCCCTTCCGGTAACCACACCTCATAAGCCACAGGGACACAAACAAAGAAAAGAGCCACAATATGCGTTTCTACCCTTACCCCAAGAAGGCCCTTTCGGTGCACCCTCAACCCCTGAGCCTGTAAAGGGGAAGCCTGCTGAGGCTCGGAGGCTGGGGCTGGACAGAGAACAGTGCATGGTGCTTACCTCATAAGCACTGGACCCGGGTTCCATCCCCAGAACCACACGGGCCCTGGGTGTGGCCCCAGAACGGAAAGAGACCACTACCACTGTCTAATCCCAAATGAGGAAGAGAACCACCCAGCCCACCATGTCTTATTTTTCTACTTTTGGGTCACACCCAGCAATGCTCAGGGGGTTTCTCCTGGCTCTACACTCAGGAATTACTCCTGGCAGTGCTGGGGGACCATATAGGATGCCGGGGATCGAATCCGGTCGGCTGCATGCAAGGCAAACACCCTACCCACTGTGCTACTGCTCCGGCCCAAACATCTTCTAATTGTATATCTCACAGTGGTATAATAATATATTTT